>QKWP01001757.1:18242-43593 GCA_003550325.1 Gigaspora rosea | reverse complement strand
TTTGTGGAGATTTCGTTGGTGATTTTATGATATTCTTATTGGTAAGTCTTGTGTTTTTGATTTTTTTTCATGGCTTATTTTTTTTTTTTTTTTTTACATCTAAGGCCAAAATTTTATTTTTTTTAAAACTTTAGCATGTTGGGCTTAAAAATTCGGGTCGGGTTCGAGTCGGGTCGGGTCGGGTCTGGGTCGGGTCGGTTGAAGTGCTAACCCGAAAGTTTTCAACCCGACCCGACCCGTTCGGAGCACTAGTTACAAAACGATTTTTATTACACAATCTAAGTCATCATATATTGGACAAATGATATTTCGTTCTGAGGATGAATATCTAGATTTAGGATAATTCAAGTTGATGGTGATGATGTTTTTCCATCATATGCTATAAGAAATACTGATAATGATCAATATAAAGAATTTATTATAATTGACGATGCTCCTGTGTCTAGTCAAGGTGTACATATAAATCTGGTTATACTACTCATTTAACTTGTGAATTTGTAAAAGGTTTAAATGGGATTTTTATATGTAAGGAATCTGATATATCTGATTTAATTGTTACAGATTTGTATTCTGAACGTGGTGTTAGGGGTGGGCCTGTAATGTCTTTTGTTTTACAGCAAGATTTAAATTCAGTGATTTTACATGATATACATGTCGACGGTGGTGGAGGGCTTGCTGTAGCTAATTCAAATGAATCTATTTTTAAGGCACTTGAAGAACGCAGTATGCGTAAGCTTCAAGGTCTTGTTCTTTATCTGGGAAATTCATAAAAACATTCTACTCACATGATTTACAGTACTCTAAATTTTATATTTAGAGTTAATGTCAGAAGACAATGATACTATAGGCATTCTGCGCCTTAAACAATGGTCAAAAAGTGCCAGTGAATAAATTTTACATAGTGAAAAATATTTTAAGCGGATCAAGTTTATTATTTAAATAAAACATGTTTTATTGTAAAAAAATATATATTAAGTGAGGTTGTCATTTCAAATTACAAACTTTTTGCCACAACCCGTCTTTTTTTTTATACCTGACTTGGTGAAATTTACCATTAATTGAGTATTCAAAGAGATCACACAAGTAACTTTCTTAATGATCCAAAACACTCGACATCAATAAACTACTATTTTTATTCTTTATATTAAAAGTTTTTATGAAAATAAAAAAATTAAAAACCCAAAAACAATTACTGAAACTTAGCTTTCAACTTTTATGCTGCTTTCGACAATAACTTTTTCATTTTGTACAGTACAATCACCGAAGATCTAAAACTAGTGGATCCTTGGTTGTTATTATTCCATATTTAACTAACGAAAAGCTTATAAATCTTTCCGTTGAACTTTCTATTACTTTTTCAAAATTTGTGTTATTCTTCTCAATTTGAAACACTCTCTACGTTTTAGATCTAAAGTCTTTGATCCAACGGTGTTTTTGTAATTTTTGGCGACGATGGCTTTTGATAAATAGAAGGTTAATAACTCACTCAAATATCACTTACAATTTTAAATGAGCATCATCATGATCACTATTTAATCGCATCAAAAGATAACGTTTGAGAAACATCATAAATTGCATATTCGAATTGTTAAAAAATTTTGTGTAAATATGATTATAGTTCTGTAGTTGTACAATATTACTTCTAATTACATCAGGGTTGTGGTTTGATAATGCTCTATATCAGAATTTGAGTGTAAAATATAGATTGTTAGTCTACGTTTAACAGGTTTTAATCATTTTTCTAGCCTTTGTTTTATGGTTGACGTGTTTGTTTGAAGCTTATCAGATAATAATATTAACGCTATCAGCTATTATTTTATTAATAGGTAATTCCTGTAGTATTCCTGTAGTTGGGCTGCAGGTATTGTTGAATTTTATTTCAAAACTATAGTAAATATTCAAAAATATAGTGTGATGCTTCTGCAATGTGAATATACCAATGCCTTTCCACATTTTGCTCCAATATTATTCTCTCTAAGATTCAAAAAAGTAAGTGTGGTGTTCTCGTAAAGTGATCTTGCTAATGCCTTTCCACCTTCTAGTCCGAGATTATTAGTACTAAGGTTCACAGAAGTTAGAGTAGTGTTTTGCAAAGTACGTTAGCTAATGTTATTCCGACTTCTGGTCCGAAATTATTCCAATGAAGATCCAAAGTTGTCAGCGTGGAGTTCTTGCTAAGTGCACTCACTAATGCTTTTTCACCTTCTAGTCCGAGGTTATTATTGCTAAGAATCAAAGAAGTTAGAATAGCGTTTTTGCAAAGTGCGTCAATTAATGTTATTATCACTTCTTGTCCAAGGCTATTCCAATGAAGATTCAAAGTAATCAGAGTGGATTTCTTGCTAAGTACATTCACTAATGCTTTTCCTCCTACTGGTCCAAGATTACTATAACCAAGATTCAAAGATATCAACGTACAAAGTGCATCTACCAATAATTTTCCCAATATTATTCCAATTAAGATTCAAAAAAGTCAGTGTAAAGTTATTGCAAAGAATCTTTGCCAATACCTTCATCTCTTCGATGACAATTTTATTATTATAAAGGCTTAGAAAATTTAAATTAGTATTTTTATAAAGGACATCTAATAACATTTTCACTCCTTAAATACCATGTCTACGATATCTAAGATTCAGTAAGCCAAAATAGGTTTCTTATAAAGGATCTTTATTAATACATCTATTGCCTTATATCTAAAATCACCATTGACAATAAGCAAATCCATAGACGTAACAGTAGCGTTCTCATAAAGATTTTCAAATATTAAATGATTGCTAATACATAAAGACTCGAATATTTAAGGTTCTTACTAGTCATTAGAAACATTGCAATCAAAGAACAATTAATGTCATTTTCAAGTTCACGTCCTTTTGTATATATTTTACAAGGAAACCAATTGCTAACTCCATCATACAAATCACTGGTAACAGATGTGATATGACTTGTATAGTTATATTGGTTTGGTTACTTTGGAAGGCTAATTTTAAAAGGAATTAAAAGAGATTGTTCTTCAACATTTAAAAGAAGTATGTTTATAAGTCTTATATCACGAAAATGACATGTTAGTTCGCTCCACAATATTGGTATAATTATTCTACACCATTGACGGTTTACAAGAGCACATGAAAATATGGTTTTATAATTATGTCGGACGTTATCAAATATTATGTAGTAACATTCATTCGGTAAGGTTATTATATTGAAAAAATGACTAAACATTTTAGTGCGCACTGTATGCTGAAATATAACTAAATAAATGTTTTGAAACGTTGTCAAAAATCCAAATTAGATTGCTTACTATCGCTATAATAATTGAATATTTGTTGGCTGAAGTACATAAATTACGTTTTTACCTAATATGGAAATTTATTAATTATTTTTTATTTGTATCTGCTGCGGCGTGCCAAACTGTCAAATCAATTCTTATCAAATTAGGAATTTTGGCACTGTTTCACAACATTTAATCGAGTAACGGTAAGTCGTACGTACGTACGTACGAGCTAAATTCTTTGTTACTTTTCGATATGATTACACTACCGAATGAATGCTACTACACAATATTTAATAACTTCCATCATGATTATAAGAACTTAATTTCATGTGCACTTGTAAACCGCCACTGGTGTAGAGTTATTATACCAATATTGTGGAGCAAACCAGACCTTAAAGATATAAGAGTTATAAAAATATTTCTTTTAATGTTAAATGTTAATGAACAAGCTCTATTAATTCCTTTTAAAATTACCTTTCCAAGTCACCCAAAACTATTATTTGAATATACAAATTATATCACATCTATTAACTATTATTTAGGTTATGGAATTAAAAAATGGCTTAGCAAAGAAAGAATTGAAACAAGCCGTGAGCTTGAAAACACTGTAAAATATTCTTTAATTGAAATGTTTCTACGAACTAGTAAAAACCTTAAATATTTAACTATTAATGAAATTATTTGCAATCAATTAATATTTGAAAATCTTTATTAAAATACTACTGTTGTTTCTATCAATCTACGTAGTATCAGTGATGATTTTAAATCTAAGTCAATAGATGTATTAGTAAAGATATTTTATACAAATTCTATTTTGACTTATTTGGATCTTTGTCTTAATAATTTTGGTTCTGAAAGAGTGGGAATACTTCTAGAGGCGCTTTATAAAAAACATAACCATAAATTCTTTAAATCTTAGAAGCAATCAGATTTTTGGTATCGAAGGTGGGAAATTATTGGCAAAGTTTCTCTGCAAAAACACCACACTGACTTCTTTGAATCTATGTAATAATAATCTTGGGTCAGAAGAAGGAAAAACATTAGCAGATGTACTTTGCAAGAACACCATATTGACTTCTTTGAATCTTGTTTGGAATAATCTTGACTCAGAAGTAGGAAAAGCATTAGCAGATGCACTTTGCAAAAACATCACGCTGACTTCTTTGGATCAGAAGGAGGAAAAACATTGGCAGATGTACTTTGCAAAAACTCCACGCTGATTTCTTTGCATATAGAGCATAATAAACTTGGATCAGAAGGAGGAAAAGCATTGGCAGATGCACTCTGCAAGAATTCCACACTGAAAGATTTGAACTTAACTCAAATGAAGTTGGACCAGAAGAAGGAAAAGCATTAGCTGATGCACTTTGCAAGAACTTCACACTGACTTCTTTGACTCAGAAGGAGAAAAAGCATTAGCAGATGCACTTTGCAAAAACTCCACGCTGATTTCTTTGCATATAGAGCATAATAAACTTGGATCGGAAGGAGGAAAAGCATTGGAGATGCACTCTGCAAGAATTCCACACTGAAAGATTTGAACCTTAACTCAAATGAACTTGGACCAGAAGAAGGAAAAGCATTAGCTGATGCACTTTGCCAGAACTTCACGCTGACTTCTTTGAAACTTTCTTGGAATAAACTTGTCTCATGAGGAGGAAAAGCATTAGCAGATGCACTTTGCAAAAACTCTACGCTGACTTCTTTGCATCTAGAGCAGAGGAAAAGCATTGCTGATACACTTTGCAAGAACTCCTCGCTAAAAGAATTGAACCTTAGAAATAATAATCTTGGATAAGAAGGAGGAAAAGCATTAGCAGATGCAATTTGCAAGAACTTCATGCTGAATTATTTGAATCTTTACAATAATAATCTCGACAAAAGTATGAAAAGCATTAGACATAACTTTGCAAGGACTCCACGATGAAAGAATTGAGATTGAAGATAATAATCTTGGAAATGAATGAGGAAAAGCATTAGCATTTGCAATTTACAAGAATTCCACGCTGAAAGATTTGAATCTTAAATGAACTTGGACCAGAAGAAGGAAAAGCATTAAAGATGCACTTTGCAAGAATTCCATGCTGACTATTTTGTATATTGAATATAATGATATTGCGCGTAAAATAAATGCATACAATTGAAATATAGTAACATTACAATGAGCACAACAAACATGACAGATAGTCAGTAAATTATAAATAAAAATATCAAGCAAAAGTAATAAAATTAATGCAAAATGATGTAATCTAAATAAAGCAAACAAAATTTTTGAAAAAGTAAGCACATTTACATCTCCTGATTAATATCAACAGAAACTAAAAAAAAAGTAGATGTACTTTATTATTTATATTATTAAGTATGCGTTGTATAATGTTACAAACTTATGTACTTAAGTTAATGTGACGTTCCTTTCGCAAAATATATATGGTTTTATTTAGCCGAAGACAGTATTAAATATAGATTTTAGCGCATTATAAAGATCAAAATTAACATATTATAATATAAAGTTATAATAATTTTAAGTGTGTTAAATGAGCTTAAAAAATTTTAAATCATAAATCTACAAAATGATTTTAATTCAAATGTTCTATAAAGTTTTTGATGAGGTTACAAAATTAATTATATTTCTAAGCTTTTCAAATACTGTGATTGCTCCACCATGAAGAAATCTTGACTTTTATAAATAACTAGGCAACTACTAGTGTATGATAAATTTTGAATATTGCCTTACTTCGAGTTGAAAGAGTTTAAAAAATTGAACCGATCTTTATAGTTTTCATCATAATATATTTGTAGATTCGGAATACTTTATCAAATTTAAGTAGTAAAGAAATTTTATGTAACTGAAGTAATTATGAAAAGAGAATAACCAAATTTAATCTTTTCATTAAAAAAATAAAGAATGGTGATAACAAATATTATAATTGAAACGATACTACCAACAATGATCCAGAAAGAAGATAGCAGTTGTAGTAATAAGGGTTAAAGAATAATGCTTCGACTTCCAATTTCAAGTCAAATAAGTATTCATTTATTACAAAATATGTCACGTGCAAATTCTAGTTTTTAAAGTTTTAAAGTATAATTATTACTTTGTCGTTTACCGGTGAATGTTTATAAAACAAAGATAATTTTATCACCGGTTACTCTCATTTAATTTTCTGATTCAGAATTTTAAAGATCTTTTAACCCGCCACGAAGTAAGTTAATTCTGAAACCTCCCAGTTGTAATATTTGAGATAAATTCAATATTCTTGATGAAAGACTAAGTTTTGGAAAATGATTCGTTAAACAAATAAAAATTTAATAAGTTTAAATAATTTATAAATGACTGCATGTAACAGCATATCGATTATTAAAATTTTTACCAAAAAGCAACAATCACATAATTATTCGTTAATACGGCTGAAAAATCTCTGCGAGCTGTGGGAGTTAGGTCCAATATACTCTAATCCTAGTATCAAATTTAGATTATTTGTTCTATTATAAAGTGAAAAGTCGTTTTGTTTATTACTAACAACATTTCCAGCGTATTAAATTTAGAACTATATAATAGTAACTACAAAAAATTAATAAATAAAGCCAAATGATCAATTTTATTGCGAGACAACGCCTATTTTATTAATTGCATATAGCAAGATAACCACAAATATATAAATATTTTCATTAGGTTATGTTATTGCATAATAACCCGATTACATTTATTGCAGTCTTAATTAAACTCCATGTTAACGTTGATGTATTGTAAATCTAAATATCAGTTACGTTATAAGATGAATTAATGAAGTCATTAAAAATAGCAATCAATCCATTTTTAAAACTAAAATAAACATCAGATCTATTTGCCGATAAATTTTCAACAGATATTATGTTAACCCATTGTAAGTTTACTTGTATCAAATTGATTAACAAATGATTGAATGTCGCTATAATATGATTTGCTACCAAAAATAAAAATCATGTCACTATAGCTATTTTTTAAAATGCCGCCTGTATAAATAAAGTCAACCCATTGTATCAAAACATTGTCCGTTGTAAATTATTTAGAAACGTTCAAATAAAAGAATTCATTCGTAAGGTTAGAAGAACTTTTTTCAATCCATTAAAAAATAGATTTATTATCAATAAGGACTATTGTATGAAAATATCATCCACCTGGAATAAAAGCACAAAAGTAATAATAAAATTTAGGAGAAAAATGAAAATATTAAATTTTATATTATCCTTAATTACATAGCTAAATGTAATAAATGATCTGATTAACTGCTATTTAATATTGTGAACGAGTAGTTCGTGTTGTGCATTATGAATATCATAGTGTTTAATTTTCAAAATCACATTTTTTAAAACCAATATCATGGAATAATCCGAGATTAAACTAACTAACTATAATGGGCGTAGCATACACTGCTTTGGATTAATTTCATGTTTCATGTTGCTTCTGCAAGTCATGGAATGATAATAATGAATTAACTTTCTTGCGCCAATTTATTATTAATTTTTACAATAGAACAAAATTTATAAAATTTAATATGTAATGGGTGAGTAACTTTAATCTAGGAATTTAACTCCTATAGTTAGTTACACGAAATATTGAATGGTTACGACTAATGAATTTATAATTCACGAATCAAATAAAATAAAATAAAAATAAAAATATCTAGTAATACTTTAAAAAAAACGCATAAGTGAAATCTTTTTTTTTAAAAGTCATCAAAAACATCAGGAAATTCAATTCTATTGCTGCCTAAAGCCATTTCCGATAGGTTTTCAGTAATTTCACGCGTGTTGATAAACTTGCTTCCACCATTGAGCATATTCTCATAGTACGAATCTTCAATATTCTCAAGTAATGATTTGGATTCATTTAGTTCTAATAAAACGCTTTCATCATTTTGCCATTTCTCATAAATTTCACAAAGATCCTTTGCAGATGAACGTTTTTCGGAATTTTTATCCCAACATTTTCTCATAAGGTTTGCGTAACATTGCGGTGCTTCTTTATTTACAGCAGGTCTTAAATCACGATAACATATTAAAAAACAAAGATTCGACATATCAAGTTTTTGATTGTACGATATAGATATTCCATATAAAATTTCCCACATAATTATACCAAATGAATAAATATCCGATGCTTTAGTGTACGGTTGGCTGATCAAAACTTCAGGTGCAACGTATGGTAAAATTCCAAAAATTCCATCTGATTTTGATTTTGACGTAATATTAGCTGATATTGAAAGTCCTAAATCAGCAATATAAGCACTTTTTAAGCTATTTAACAATATATTTCCACTATGTAAATCCCGATGAATAAGATCTTGAGAATGAATTATCTGAAGATCTGATGCAATACATTGCAATAAATTTATTTTATCTTTCCAATCCATTTTCGATATAGTATGTAGATTTTGGCGCAAACTGCCTTTTTCTGCATAACTCATGACAAGAATATAATTTCCAGAAGTTTTGTCTTTTGATATACCGAAACATTTTAAAAATGTTGGATCTTTAAGTCCGATATCACAATATGCTTTTAACTATTCATTAAAGAATTGCATATTAATGTTACTAATAGACATTGAGGAATCGGGAAATCGGCGGGTCCGTCGATGAATCACGAGATCGGTTCCGTACAACCGGCAATGGGTCACTTCGGGTCGAAAGAGGCGTGTTAGATCTGGCTGAGTGGTTGGGCAGAGTTTCGGGATAGTTTATGCAAAATACTTGGGTTATAGTAGAACAACGAATGTGTACGAATTTATTATGTATCGGGTGTATTTGTATTATTTAATAAAGACTATAAAGGAACGTTTATAATATGTTTGATTTTTTAAAGCCAAGGTGGGAAAATGACTTTCGTTCCCAAAGGGCCAAACGGCCTTTATTTATAATTATTATTTCATATGTACCCCCTTCGAAGGAATCATTCCTATTACTAAAATCCTTAATATACTAAATATCATTACTATCATTACTATCATTACTTTTATCATAATCGCTTATATCCTTGATATCATTGATATCTATAAAATCTATCGTATTCTTGCAATTATTATTATTACACCGATCGAGAATATCGAGTCGATCGGGGTTATCGGGCCGGCAAGTCCAAATTTGTCAATACCCGGGGCACGAGTGCAGGTGCCTGCATCAGGTCACGTTTCAGGTCTCACATGATAAATTACAAGTGATATACTGTAGTTAATAAAATTATTTAATAAAGATTACCTCTTTTATAAATTCTTCGTGATAATTATTTGATTCATGAAGCAATTTAAGCGCAACAGGCGTGTAGGAATTGTCACTTTTATCATCCCATATAGCATAATATACAGTTGCAAATCCACCTTTACCTATCTCTTCAATATTTTGAAAATCACCATAAGGAATCCACGATAACTGATACTTATTTTCTGTCAATAATTTTTTCAAATTATCTTCAATTTCAAGATTATGCTGCCATTCATATTCATTCGCTGCTGATATTAATTAATAAAATTTAACAATTACAGATTTTAATAATTATAAAGTTTATGATAATGATAATACCTGATGTTAAATCTTTTTGCCTAATCGTTGATTTAAATATTTAAACTTATTAATACTTAAATATAACAGATAATGATTTATATCCTGGTTATATAACAAGATCATAAAACTATCAATCGAATTCATGTGTAATTATTTATAATTTCATCTTTTTATAATTTTTTAATTCGATTTCAATTACACTTGAGATCACATTATATAATTTGCGTCAAAATACACGTGCTGAATTTAAGTTTAAATAAAATTTACCTTTGATACCAGTATTTTGCTTTATGCAAGTCCCTTGTTATTCCAATTCCATTTCGATATCATTCTGCAACTGTTGACATTCCACTAGCGTCACCCATCTCTGCTGATTTTTTATAATAAATGAATGCCTTATGTTCATCCTTTTCAACTCCAATACCATCACGATAAAAATTTCCAACATTATATGTTCCACTAACGTGACCCATCTCTGCAGATTTTTGATAACAAATGAATGCCTTATGTTCATCCTTTTCAATTCCAATTCCATTTCGATAACAGTTACCAAGTGCGAATATTCCATCAATGACACCCATCTCTGCAGATTTTTTATAATAAATGAATGCCTTATGTTCATCTTTTCCAACTCCAATTCCTTCATCATAACAACATCCAACATTATATGATCCACCAGCGTAAGATAATAAATGAATGCCTTATGTTCATCCTTTTCAACTCCAATTCCTTCATCATAACAACATCCAACATTATAGTATATGTTCCACTAGCGTCACCCATCTCTGCAGATTTTTGATAATAAATGAATGCCTTATGTTCATCCTTTTCAACTCCAATTCCTTCATGATAACAATATCCAACATTATATGTTCCACTAGCTTCACCCATCTCTACAGATTTTTGATAACAAATGAATGCCTTATGTTCATCCTTTTCAACTCCAATTCCTTCATCATAACAATATCCAACATTATATGTTCTACTAGCGTCACCCATCTCTGCAGATTTTTGATAATAAATGAATGCCATATGTTCATCCTTTTCAACCCCAATTCCTTCATCATAACAATGTCCAACATTATATGTTCCACTAGCGTGACCCATCTCTGCAGATTTTTGATAATAAATGAAAGCCTTATGTTCATCCTTTTCAACTCCAATTCCATAATGATAACAATATCCAACTTCAAATACTCCATTAGAATTACCCATCTCTGCAGATTTTTGATAATAAATGAGTGCCTTATGTTCATCTTTTCAACTCCAATTCCTTCTTCATGACAGACACCAACGTAATATACTCCACAAGAATCATTCATTTCTGCAGATTTTTGATAATAATTGAATGCTTTGTGTTTATCCTTTTGAACCCATTTTCCATAAAGATAGCAACTCGCAAGAATGATTTGAATCGTAGGATTGGTTTGATCATCTAAGCAAAAATCAATAATATTTACTGGATTTTGCTTTTTTTTTATTAGAAATTGTTCTAACGTTTCAAGAATTGATTTAGAATTTTTGCCTTTCAATTCTTCTTCGTTATAGAGATTACACATTTCTTTAACAATTTCATTTAGAAAACATTGTGAAAGATCTTTTAAATTGTTATCTTCTAAATACAACTGGGTAATGTTGTAGGTTATTTGAGAAATATCTGATGAACTGTCGATTTTTTCAAATATATTATTGTAATTTGACATTTTGACGCAAGAAAAGAATGGAAGTTATGTATTACATTGCGCAATGCACGATTTATATACTTTTAGATGCAATTACATCATACTTCACGACATATTGATGTTAATAGCCCTATGCGTTGGCTAAGTCACTCTAGGGTTACTGTATAATCACGAGGGTCGCCTTTTGTGGCTTATATGAATTAAGGCTTATATGGAAAAAGACAATAGTCATGCATACGATTGTATGTGTTTAAGATTATAGAAATGCATGTGATTGAGATTAAAAGAAATTCATAAGATTGAAATAAAATACATGTGGGCGTAAATTGGGAAATTTAGAGCTTTCTTATTTCGCTTGTATTGTCCACTTGTTATCTTCGCTGCCCAATTACGATTTGGCTTCTTTGTGACTGGCCCACCACCCCCTCCCTTCAAGTCGTTGCACCTAGCACTTTGCCAGTTGTCATGCATAGTAGGTTGAATGCGCCACACGCTAGTGTTGGCTCGAACTAAAAAAAAAGGTAAAGTAGATTGCGCCATACCATAGGTGGGCTCGTACTTTCGATCCTCATTTTGTACTTCGTCACCACGATGACACATAGAGACAAATTGTTAAATGACATAACATATAGTAAAATTTGATAAAAGAGCACAAGCATATCATAATCGAAGAGACAGTAGTGAAGTGGTGCACTACTCCCATGTATCTTCATAATGTCATGTTTAATAAAAGATCCGAGCGCGAATAATTCATATTATCGTTAATTATACTTTTCAAAAAAAAAGCACAGTTCTATCTATTTATAGAATTAGAAGTTATTTTACAATTTTTCAACGGTAATATTATTATTTAGCTTTATATGTTGAAAATTTTAATATTGAAAAAAAAAACCAACATAGTAATACCGATAGCAAAAGTATAAAACAGCTTGAACATTACTATGTTTACCCTAACTATTATAAAGTTGATAACAGCATAAAAAAAAATAAAGGTTTGGAACAAAATGCTTGTAAATTTAAATGATAAGCTCACTAATCATTTTACTATTTAAATTTATTCCTTTGATGCAATAAACACGCTAAAAAAATTTTTTGCTAATTAAAATTTAATATCCACATATTTCGACCAATGTTTAAAATTGGCTTGCACAAGATACAAATATAAAAGAGCCTTTTTAATGTGCAAGTATTTTATAAAAAGTTTATGCAAGTTGCACAAAATTTATATTACACATTTTGTAAATGCTTTATTTGTGCAAGCAACTTTGTTTTGAATATTAAGCACTGATTTCGACCATTGATTGAGACGCTGGTTCTGTACATTTTACTTGGTATCCTCCAATTAATTATTTAGTAGGTTATTGAGATATGCACCCGGTGTTAGACATACCGAAATCAATTACCCGAATTATTTTTCAATCTATGGAAAATTTAAAAATAATATGTGACAATTAATAATTGACAAATTTTAAAGTGACGTATACCATTGCTACTCATCAATTAAAGACACGATTGATATTTTAAGAATTTGATTTTGATTGGTCAGTCACACATGTCACACAGTATTGTATTTCGTAAATAATTTTCTATCCGCACATTTATGTTATTTGCATTTGAACTTAATTCGTATAATTTATAAAATGTTTATCTAAATGCGTGAATACATTGAATTTCCAGGATATGAATTTTATTTATGAATTCGATAATAATTTTATAAATGTTGAACCAGCAGGTATTGGAGAATCAGAATTGTTTTACAAAGCAACGATTAAAGAATATGTTATACCTACAATTTTAAAATCTATTACTATACCTAAGCAATTTTCTTTAAAAGAATTCATTAGAGAAGTAAAATTATCACTCTACAAGAATTACAAATTTTTTTTTTTTTGAAAACCGCTTGAGTATTTTCGTTAAAATAATTGCTGTTTAAATATTATAGCTTATCCGATATCAAAATATTAAGTCTCATGATAATGTTTTGACAATTTTTGGGTTAACTAAGAGGGTATGTATATGAATATATACTAGCCATCTCTTTACAGTGAATTCTCGATTTAGTGAACCTTTTCGTCATTGTGATCGATATATGTAGTCGATATAACAAATGAAATCTCACAGCTCGATCACTTCACTATTAACGAGCGACTTGTAGATTACTTGAAAATACAGTATCTATATCGGCTTTCAATTATTTTTATTATAATTAACTTGTAGCTAAATTTAATTTAATTTAATACCCAAGATCCAAATACATATATGGCGATTCTCGAATATGTTGACAGTGGAACACTTATAATAATTTAATACATGGAAATTTGATAATCATAATATTAATAAGGTAGCTGCGTGACATCATCGCGTAAAACCAGGAATAGAGAAGCATCTAGATATTAAGTGGTTTAAAAATTTTAGGTCAGAATTATAATTAGTCAAACTTGGATGTAATGAAAAAAAATGCTTAAGATTGAGGCATAGGAGATTTGGTCAGTATTTCTAGAGTTTGGCCTTATAAGAATGATACTGGAGTTCGGATTTTTTTTAATTTAACTTTTGAACACTTGAATATTCAATACTAACACTTTTTCTATAGTCTTTATATCAAGTATACTGCATATTGTTGGGCACGTGAATACGATCATGGTAATTTCGATTGATTGACATAGAGGTATAACAATAGTAGTAATGATGAAATTGGTCAAAGCTTTATCAATAGTTACTTTATATAAAAGGGTCTGGTCGGTTAATTGATACTTTTTCTCTTTTATATTTATTAAAGACGATAATACTAATAGTGTGAAATCACGAGATAAGGGACGTTTACTATTTCTTATTTATAAAGGCTTTGATTTTAAAAGGGGCATAACTACTGGATTTAACATTTCGAAGGCTAAAACTAAGTTAATTTTTTGAAGGTAAATTCGAATTGTTTATATACTTTCATTTTACATATGAAATAAATTAAAAATATAGAGGCATTATTTTTTTACTAAATTTACTTTACTCGCTTCACTTGATTTGGTCTGTTCAATCTATGTTTTATTAAAATTTAAGCGATTTTCATAAATTTACCCGAGGTAAAATTTTACAATTAAGAAATATCTTCATTCAAAATATTACCTTATTAGTGTAGCAATAAATCCACAGTTAGATTACTTAATTTAGCAAGGCAGATCTTAAAAGATATTATTAGAACAAGATCGTACAAGATAGCATTATTCATTTTGACGAAATCACAAAATTTTATCACAAAACAAATATTATTTCTTAACAAGCTTTATCGAAGAGATTTAAGCAGATCAAGTTAAGGTATTTTTGCTGAAAACTGGCAAAGATATTGTTTACATATTAAGAAATTCCTTCGCTCAAATTTGTGTAGTGATAATTGTACACTATTGTTACCTTATTTAGCAAGTGCCATTTATCCACACATATCAGATATATTAGAAAATATTAACAATCACGTACGTACGTACGATCTTAACAATACATAACAAGTATATTGTGCTGGCAAACTCTCTAAACTATGCTTTATTTAGTCAATTCCTATTGTAAACTGCAAGAACAAAATCGATTTACAGAATCTCCTAAATTACAGATATATACTAAACCATTTTTAGTAAGATAAAAAAAGGACAAAAAAAAGAAACTGAATTAGACATACTGGCTTGTAAATAAAAGGTATCCATAAGATAGCTGCACAGCATAGATGCCGCACAGAACCAGTACGATCAGCAATGTTGTGAGAATATTCTGTTCAATTAACTGATCAAGATATCTGCATTGATAAATTTAGCATGACCAAAATGGACCTCAGCGTACTAGAACAATAGCTTACATTTACCACCAAGATTTTTTAAGTAAAATGCTCTGATTTTCTTATTTTCACAAATATTTCAATAGTGCTATTATGTTTTAAAAGAAAAAATATAAGATATTTAATTATTTAATATCTTGGGTCACTTGTATTAGTGAATTGATCCTTAACAATATGATTAAGGTTGAGTTAGTCTGCATTCACATTATTAAAAATTTTTTATGAATTACTGTTAGAAAACTTATACATTATTTTAGCAATCACATCTGGTAATTTATTTTAAGTGGTTTGCATTACAATTATCAAATTATCATAAGAAAGTCTTAAAAAATTCTTCTGAAAAATTAATTAACTCACGAACTATTATCAGAATTATATTATTTTGGTATTATTCAATTTGTTTTATAAAGCAAAACAAATGTTACAAAAACATAAAAAATTCTGTTACAAACTTACTTGATATATAGTATGTAGTTAAGGGTTGAGATAATTTTAATGAAATTATTGTAATTTTATTATGAATTACTGCAAAAAAATTTTTTACAGATTTTCTCACTATTACAGTATGTGGTTACGGTTGAATTAATTTGTATCAAAATAAAAGTTGAAGTGTTAGCTCTGATAAAGTTTTCCTTTAACCCAAAATTCTTGTAATAAATCGTTTATTGAATTTACTTTTCATCTGTAGAATATTTGTTATTTTAAGTAAAGTAATGTCACTAGTTTTGACTTTTTTATAACCCATGTCTTGAATTCTGTTTAGAATAACCTAGTTAAAGAAAGAAAGATCAAATTAATTACCTTTTATAAAATTATAAATCAATTAAACCTTTAATTACCTGATTTATTAAACAATAAATCTGTTTATTGTTAGATTAATCACCCACATTATTTAATTTCACCATTGATCACATGATGATCATTAGTATTATATTAGAACCTTTCATCCTTTGTGACTAGAATAAAGAAGAATTATATAAATGGAATGACAATTGAATACTAACAGAAGAAGTATTCACAAGAAATCCCAGAAATACTTATTCTTATTTGACCATACTGCATTAAGACCTTAAAAGAATCTTGAGACCCAGACATTAACTATGTTCTTTTTGTCTACCAATTAAAGGTTCAAGAATCTTATACAATTAAAAGGCATTGGTTTAATTAGATAGAGGTGTTGTTAGTAGTTTTTAGCTATACCCAATGCCCACTACTCTTACAATATGCATCATGTAATGATAAAAAGGTGAATTAGTATATATTAGAATCATCACAATTTCTATCAAGAATTACTATAAAAATCCTGTTACAAACTTACTTAGTATATAATACATTTTAAGGTTAAGTTTGCAATGAAATTATTGTAGCTTCTATCAATCAAGAATTACTGTAAAAATTTCTCATACAAAACTTGCTTGTTATTCTAATAATCACAATATGTGGTTAGGGTTGAGTTAGTTCATGTTGAAATTATTATAGCTTCTATTATGATTTACTGATATGTAACTCACTAACGCTTGTTATTTACATTGTCCATGTCTCAATTTAATTTCAAAAGATACAAAATGTGAATGATGATTGGAAGTTGATTTTTTAAATCTCAAAATACAAAGTGTGCATAACAAACAAAAGTCATTTTTTAATAAAAAAAAATATATATATTACTACTTCATAGTAATAGATTAATTACTAATTATGATAAAACTATTATGAACTTAAAATATAATAAAAAATTCTCATTATAGTCACATATCACTTATAATCACTATCACCAAAAAATTTTGATTTTTTATCTATTTTATTAATAATAAACCTCATTATAGTTACCAATTTTATCTGATTGCAGTTTTTGGATATAGCAAATCAAAAACGGGCAAACTGCCAAAAACATTTTATTAGTACTATATTAGAAATAATTAAACAGGCATAATAAAAAAGTATCCCATACTATTAGTCAATTACAACATATAAATTAATTACACCATAAATTGGTTATATTATATTTAACTCACATACTTTTGAACATCATAATTATCAATTAATCATTTGTGATTGTTTGATAACATGTCAGAATCTTGTGATGTCCAGTTTGTAAATCAAAACTGTACCAAAAATGTTAAGTGATATTATTCTTTACCTCAGTTTGATTTTAAAATCTCCCTTAACTGCATTTAATGAATTTTGTTAAATCAATTTTGACAAACACCCATCACATAGTATAAATTTTTATAATTAACACCACTATACTTAATCATTAAATGTCATAATTCGAACATCATAAATCTATCAATCATGGTTAAAGAATTCACTAAAACAACATTATCTTTTTAATATTACAAAGTAAAGTACATATGCAAAAGAATACAATCATTCTTTTTTTTCCAAAAAATTTTATCAGTATCAATAACTGATAACAATTGAAAGCCACAAACATCAGTTACATAACTCCCTTATTAGAAATACAAGGACAAACAGTTTCATATATCGTAATATTTTATTATTATTTGGTATAAGATGCATTTTAAAATCAGATCACACATGCATTAATTAGTAGAAAAAAAAGTATCTCATATTTAATCATAGTCAAGTTACAACATATAAATGTCATTTTTGAAAATGTATTCACCGATCACAACATGGGCAGTCAAAAGTAGAAACCAAGGAATTTGACCTTTTTTTAAAAAATGTGCTTTTAGATTAATCGGATATATTTTTTAAAGCTGGATCTTTTTTATTTAATAACGAAAATATAATTAATTAGTAAATTTTAAAGTTATAGTCGTTTAAAATCTTTTAAATGGTAAAACAGCAAAACCTAAAAATAGATCAACATCTAATGTCACACAATTTTCATCGGTAGATCTATAAAAATTAGCAAATCAATTGAATAACAAACAGGTTTATAATCCGGAATTGTTATTTTTAGGTTTGTTTTGTTTTTGTATAACAAAATATGTTTTGCCAATTATCTCAAAACTCGTGATCATCCAATTTCCTTGGTTTCTACTTTTGACCGTCCACATATTTACACACAATCACGAGTATATTCCCCATTATATCATTTACATTGCACGTGTCATCATCCCGTGTCGTCAAAATCACCATAACACTTGCCTGAATTAGAAAAACGAAAACCATTACCCACACCAAAAAAGGATTCTTCAAAAATCAGCATAGCGAACATAAAAAAGTTGAACGGAAACCATCCCTCACACATTTCATGTTACACAATAAACGTGATCGTACTGGTATAATTTATATATATATTTAAAATACTAGAAAAATACAAAAAAAATCGGATCGTTTAAAAAACACTTAAATTCTAGTAAAAAAAGGTTCCTTTTGGCATTATATACCCACTCCCATCTATAGTTATCCTTCTACTTTTCGAATTTTTTTAGCTTTTACAATTTTTTTCTTCGATTTACCGTATGATGAATTGATAATCAATGATCGTCAAAGAATATGACGAAAGGCAAAAGTACTACAACGAAAGAATCGTGAACTCAGCCTCCTAAGCCCCTGACCAATAAAAATTTACGTGATTTGCCATTCTATCTGCGATCAATTTGCACTATTCATTTACCAATAACAATTTAGATCCGGATCTGAATATATTGAATGTGTAACTTTCAGTAACTGTTATATTTGGCAGGTGATAAGGTCACAATATGATCGTTTCACATGACTAATAAAAGCTTTAAAGTTAATGCACCAGCTTTGGCCCGGAGGGTTCATATTGTTGCATTAAATTCAAGACGGAACATCCAATGACGGAAAGAAATGCTTTAAATCTAATGCATCAGCTTTGGCCCCCGGAGGGGGCCCAAATTGGTGCATAAAATTCAAGACGGAACATCTAATGACAGAAAAGAAATAAAAGAAATACTTTAAATTTAATGCATCAACTTTTCCCAATTTGGTGCATTGAATTCAGGATGGAACACCTAATGTCGGAAAGGAAATGCTTTAAATTTAATGCATCAGCTTTGGCCTCGGAAGGGCCAAATTTGGTGCATTAAATTCACGATGGAACACCTAATGACTAAAGTAAATACTTTAAATCTAATGCACGAGCTTTAGCCCAGAAGGGCCCAAATTGGTGCATTAAATTTAAGACGAAGCATCTAATGATAGAAAAGATTAAGAAAAATTTTCTTTCCGAAATAAAAATAAGAATAAAACAAATAAATCTATTACCCTTAGCATATGGGCGGCGAAGCCGCCCGCATGATCATGTTCTAGTTAAAAAATAAATAAGATTTGCACATCTCTTATTAGATAATAATAAATACGTCTTCTTATTTTGTCAAAATAAGATTTACGAATTTTAATTCTGAAACCCACTACTTTAGTAATATCGAATAAATATTTAATTTTATTATAAATTGCATGAAATTTCAAAAATATCCCTTAAGTAAATTTATTATGTGAAATTTGCCAATTTATTAAAAATGAAAATTCTAATTTACGAAGAATATCAAGGATATACAATGATTCTTCAATATTCAAATTTTGATTTGTAGGATAATAAAATATTACTTCATTGTCATTGTCAAATGTCGGCAAATATAACCCGGTTTATCTTTCGCTTATTTATAAGAAGCTTAGTAACATTTCAAATTAAAAAAGTTAATATTGGCCTCAAAGGTATATAACTTTTTCACACTATATATTTCACGAAATATAATTATTCAATATATATATCTATTAAGAGGAAAAATTACATCATAACAATACACTTAAAAACTTGCAAAATATTAAAATTCAGAGAATATAAGTTTGAATAAAATTTTCACGGTTCAGAAAGTATTTATTTTATGAATTAAGCACCTCAGATTTCGAAATAAATATTAATACAATTTTGACGGGAAGGGTTTATGTTTGATGGGACAAATTTAAGTAGTCTTCCTTTTTTTACATGCAAAAATTCATGATTGTTTAGTTTTATTTAATATCATCATCATCACATAAGATTAAATATTTATGCGAAATACATTTAAAAATCGATAAATCAAAAGGAATCAAGCCAAGGCCAAGATAATTAAGAATTCGTGGATTAGCTAACCAAAAGATGAGTCGATATGAAGAGTCGCTTGCAGATTTAAATAAATTATTAGAAATTAATCTAAACAATACAACGGCATTATAATCGTCAATTACAGTACTGTAGTTCCAAAAAATGTGTAGGTATAGAAGTTACTTGCTAATTTACAATGCTATTGGCAATTGAACAAATAATAAAAATGCATTAATAATGCCAGTATACTTCATTTAAAGCTAAACAAGTATAAAGATTTACTTGCCGATTTAATTGTTCGCGGATAAAATTATCAACATCTCTTTTTTTCAGCAACAAGCCCATATAGTTTTATCATTTGAGCATATTATCGATAAAAGGTTGAAAGGTTTGTTGACAATATCATTGATATTATTTGGAACATGATTTTAAATATTAAAAATATAAAAAATATGCAAATTTGAATGTAGAGTTTCGCCACAGGAACGTCATTGAAATATTGTAGAATTTCCAAGTCCTCTTAAATGAAGTATTTCTTTGGCTTCATAACTTTCTTTTTTTTTCTTAGCATAATCCCAACTTCAATTTACCCATCGATTATTTTGGCTTTGAAAAGCGGGCAACTGGATGTCAATTCTACCCATAAAGTTTCAATGGTATTAGCCTGTTAAATTGAATCCATCAATGACTTCTTTAAAATATTCATACTCAAAATTTTCTACAAACTATCTTTTTGTATTAAGTAAATTATTGCTTCGAAATGGTGTTTCACAATTGATAGAAGTAAAAATTTCGTTGTTTATTTCACGTAGGAACGCACCTCCCTATTGTATAAAATTCTACTAATATTTAACCAATTTTTATATTTTCTTATATATAATATGTTATTTTTTTTCAATAAGTCAAAAATTTGGTCAAAAAAAAAAGCATTCGTTAACTCCAGAGATATTAATTAATTATATATTTATTATCATAAAAACTGACTAATATATATAGAGTCAACAAGCTAATTACTTCTTATTAATTCTTGAAACAGATTTCAAAAATTTTTGCGTAAGAAAATACTAAGTATGTCATGACAAAAAATTCTTGCAATTCTTGAATGTGTGCCAGTTTGGTGGCACATTANCAAATTATCTTTTCGTATTAAGTAGGCAGTTGCTTCAAAATGATGTTTCAAAAAAAAAAGCATTCGTTAACTCCAGAGATATTAATTAATTATATATTTATTATCATATTACATTTTTAATAATTCTTGAGACAGATTACATAAAAAATGTAGTTTTATTAGAGCCCATAAATCAAAAAATTTTGCGTAAGAAAATACTAAGTATGTCATGACAAAAAATTCTTGCAATTCTTGAATGTGTGCCAGTTTGGTGGCACATTAATCAGCCATAGCAATCATACGTTCGTAAAATTTTTTTTCTTTTTGAAAAACACTGTTTTTCTTTGGCCATCTATATTTTAGGTTTTTTTATAAATTGAAAATATGGAAATTATAATAGTTAACACTTTCTATACTGTAATACTGTAATATAAATTTTAAAATTTTAGTTAATTATATTCAGGGTTCATTATACAATGTAATTTCGAATGTTTGGTTAGCAAAGTTTATAAAATTTAGTTTTAAAAGTGAAATCCTTTAATAATTAGAAACAATATTATTACTTTTTTTTTCTAAATATTGTTAGTGTAGATTATAAGAGAAGCTTCTTTCATTTAATGATTTTTTTATAAATTATATAGTACATATTATTAACCAAAATATCTGTGTTTGTTTGATTTACTACTAAAATTTAACGCGTATTATAATAAAAATTTTGAAAGTTATCAATATTTTGGTCGAAAATAGTGATACGGGCTGACCTCGGCCCATCAGCCGGGCGAGCGGGCGTGTCAGCCCTTGACCCACATTCCTGCAGGTCAGCCCGGCCGGTATATAGTTAATTTTTTTTCGTCTGATAGAATTTCATTGTATAACTTATAATTATTAGTTAAAATCACGCGTAGAACATTCTAAAGTTAGTGCTTGCAGTCGATAACTATCTATCCAACTAAAATCGAATAGTCGACTTTTCTAGTTGATATTTATAAATTCAACTAGTTAATTAGGAGTTCTGACTGCTCGCTTATTAAAGCATTGATTATCTATTATAAGTTAGTAAACCACCGTCATACTTATCACTTTTATTTCCAACTATGAGAAAATTGCCCGGTAGATCACCGGCCATAAGAGGACCCATCGGGCCCTCTTATAACCGCTTCCTATTCGCATATAGTAGATCCACTATATATATGCATCACATGCACTCTTACTACTATTTGTAATTTATGTAACATTATGATGCGCTGATCATATCGACTAATTAAATGCATCTCCGTGTATTTTTTTAACAATTGAAATCTTGCACAAGTATCGTGATGTAATTCTGACTATTTTCATATTGAGAAGATCAAATTATAAGACTACTTTGCATTTTTGTTTGATTGAAAGTTTTTTTAACAATATGATCGGCCCGGTCGACCGGGCCGATTAATTACCGCAGCCGGGTCGGCCCGAGAATTTGGCATCGGCCCGTATCACTAGTCGAAAATTTTGAAAATTGCAATTTATAACTTAGGCATTATAAAAATAAAGAGTAAGAATAATTTTTTAAATTCAATAACAATGATATTAGAAACTTTTTTGAAAATAAAAAAAGGGACACAGTTCGATTCGTTCTATCGGACTTTATAATGCTATCTATTATCTTAAGAATTTTTTATTCGGTGAAATTACTTTGGCTTATTAATGCGCCACCAACCTGGCATACATTCAAGAATTGTAAAATTCTTACAAAATTTTACTATATACTAGCCATAAAATAATTCTAATCCAATCTAATATTTTGGCCCACCGTTTTGACAATTTACGGTTTATTTTTGGGCAAATGAAATTTAACGTGATACAATTTTTATTATTGTCGTTATGCTATAAAAATTGTCTATTATGTCTTACCGGTAATTGAAGAAAAAAACATCATTCACACAACGACAAACGTACCGATGCGACTTTATCCTTTTCTATTTCTAACATAACCTTATCATACGCTCAATAGGTATGTTATCTTCTTGACTTTCTATAATTTTGTTTTCATCATTAATAATTCCGTTTGTGCAAATTGCCTGAGAGTTTATGGTCACTAATTCGTTAAGGCTAATGAATCTACTTGTATAAACTGCTTGAGGATGCATTAACCCTGATTCTTCAAATATAGTTTCAAACTTATTAAATTTTAATAAAATTTCATGATTATTTTTCCAGGAATTAATAACTTCATAAATTTCTGAAGCCATTGGACGTTTTGCTGGATCATTATTCCAACATCTTTTCATGAGATCCACATAATATTCTGGCATGTCTTTAGCAATAGTTGGTCTTAAACCATTACAAGCTTCTGTAAGAAAACATAAATCATGATTTTTGTCTGAAAATACCAACCTTCCTGAAGATACCTCCCACATTATTATACCAAATGAATAGACATCAGATGCGGGAGTATATCCTCTACTGCGTAGAACTTCTGGCGCTATATATGGAAAACACCATAAATTACATTTGATTTGGATAGTGCTTTATTAACAGATTCTGCAAGTCCTAAGTCTCCAATATATGCATTATAAAGGTTATTCTAATATGTTTCCACTGTGCAAATCACGATGGATAATACCATGAGAATGCATCATTTTAAGATCAAATGCAATATATGATAGTAATTGTAATTTCTCTTTCCACTCTATTTTTGCAACTTTGCGAAGATTTTGTCTTAAAGAACCCATTGGGCATATTGCATAACTAAAATATAGTCATTAGTGGTGATAATATCTTTTGATATTCCGTAGCATTGTAAAAATGTGGGTTCTACACATCCAATATTATAATATATATTTAGCTGCAATACAATATATTAGTAAAATAAAGTATATTTAAAATCATCAAATTCATATATCAAATATCTACCTCTTTTAAGAGAGCCTCAAAATTATTTTGTGATCTTCGAAGAAATTTAAGCGCAACATTTTTTGTTGATCCATTTAAATTACATTTGGCCAAAAATACGGTTGCAAACCCACCTTTTCCAATTTCTTTAATAATTTCTAAATCTTCGAATGGAATCCATTGTAGAAAAGTATTTCGTAGAAAGTTTAATATCTCAATATCACAATCTGCATTTACCGGTTCAGTTAGCACAATATCAGCATCTGCTTTTACCGGTTCAGATATCTTAATATCACTATCACTATCTGCATTTATCGGTTCAGTAAGTTAAGAATTCAAAAGTTGATGCATATATAAATAGTTTGTTATTAATAAAATTTAACAATTACAGATTTAATAATTATAAAGTTTTTTAATAACGATAATACCTGATTTTAAACCTTTTTGCCTAATCGTTGATTTAAATATTTAAACTTATACTTAAATATAACAGATAATGATTTATATCCTGGTTATATAACAAGATCATAAAACTATCAATCGAATTCTAGGATCATGTGTAATTATTTATAATTTCATCTATTTATAATTTTTTAATTCGATTTCAATTACACTTGATCACATTATATAATTTGAGTCAAAATACACGTGCTAAATTTAAGTTTAAATAAAATTTACCTTTTTGATACCAGCATTTTGCTTTATGCAAGCCCCTTGTTATTCCAATTCCATTTCGATAACATTCTGCAACATTTAAAATTCCACTAGCGTGACCCATCTCTGCAAATTTTTTATAATAAATGAATGCCTTATGTTCATCCTTTTCAACTCCAATTCCTTCATCATAACAACATCCAACAATATATGCTCCACTAGCGTGACCCATCTCTGCAGATTTTTGATAATAAATGAATGCCTTATGTTCATCCTTTTCAACTCCAATACCATTACGATAACAATATCCAACTCCAAATACTCCTTTAGAATTACCCATCTCTGCAGATTTTTGATAATAAATAAATGCCTTATGTTCATCCTTTTC
>QKWP01001757.1:0-14037 GCA_003550325.1 Gigaspora rosea | reverse complement strand
TTTTTTTTTTGTTTGTTTTTTTTTATAGCACTTTTTAGGAAGTTGCGAATATGAGCAAATATAAGCAAATATAAGCGAATATGATAGTTAAACAGAAGAAGAGAAATAATAGCTAATTACAGGGTAAGAAAAATAAGTATATAGAGCTAGTATTATGCGACGAAGTGTGAAAGTAGTTTAAAATATTACTATTTTTTCATTTTCAGTTTTTTTTGGCATTTTTTTTATTTTAGGAAGTAGTGAATATGAGGAATATTAGCAAATATAAGCGAATATTATAGTTAAACAAAGAAGAAAAAAATAATAGCTAACTGCAGTGTGAGAAAAATAAGTATATAGAGCTAGCATTATGCGAAAGGGTTCAAAATATTACTATTTTTTCGTTTTGTTTTTTCATTATTTTTTTGGGTTTAGTTTTTTTAGTTTTTATTTTTTTTTGTTATTTTTTCAATTTTTCGTAAAAAATGTATAATAATATATAATAAAATATATAATATTGATTAAAGTATATTTTTAATTAAATATAATGTTTAATGATAATAATAAATAAAAAATATATAATTTTATATTAAATTGCGAAACCTTGTAAAAATATGCGAAAACATGCAAAAATCTGTAAAATGTTTAAAAATAAGTATACAGTATAATAGTATTGTTATTCCTGATTTTTAATTTGATATCTATCGATTATTACCGATTATTATCGATTACTATCTTAATCGATAGTCCTCGTCATAGAGGATTTAAATCGATTACTATCCAATAATGATAAAAATCGATAGTAATTCCTGTACAATTTTGGTGATGAAGACCCGGGTCTTTTGGTCAGTGCACTACAGTAATATGGGTCCTCAAAAGTAGAAACCAAGAAATTTGACTATTTTTTGAAAATTGACCTGTTTGAAGATTAGGTGTAAAATTTTAGGCCCAATCTTTTTTGCTTAATAATGAAAGTCTGATCACTTAATAAATTTTTGTGATACAATAGTTAAAAGCTTTTGATACTATAATCTAAAAATAGATTTACCAAGATTTACCGATAGTAATATGTAGTGTTTGTAGTCGACCCCTTTTTATCGACTTGACTAAGTCAATATTTAAAAAATGACTTAGCTGGCTAAGTCGAAGTCGATCAACTTAATTGGTTAATCCCACAACACGTGACATTGGCTAAATATGATTGGCCGATCACTTATTATATTTAACATGATTTTTTGTAGCTACCCGGTATTACTAATTCAAATGTGTTGAACTTTAACAATTATATTTTATTTTATAATATATAATCCATTTATCTATCGCATATCTTGCTATATAATTCATATGTGCCCCTAATTAAGAAAACCAGCCCTATGCATTGACGATAGTCGTGCTAGGGTTATTATCGCGAGGGTAACCTGATTTGTGGCTTATATGAAATTGCGACTTATACGAAAAAATGATTGTATACAATGGAGATTATAGATATGCATGTGATAGAGATTATATAGGTATGGCATGCGGCAGAGATTATAAAGATACAATGTGGGAGTAAATGGTTGTTACGGGGAGAATTGAACGTTCCTCTTCTTATACTATTTAAGAGACTATGCGAAGGCGGCTCTCCAAAGGTGTGACTTGGTGATTTTATCCGATTTAGTATAAACGTGACTTGAAATTTAATATAGTCAAAGTCTATTATATACTTTATTGGACTTAATTATATGTTAATCCGAAGATTATCTCCCCTACAGAACTAAAACAACCTCCTTTTTATACTATACAAATTATTATGGGAATCACTAATCTAACATTATAGAACATTATGGAAACTACGAGACTAAAATCATACGATATCCTATCTACGATGCTATCAAATTAAGTGTATCATACGATAGATTGAATGGTTTCTAAATCATTCCACTGAAGCTAAGCCCCAAGCATGCATAATCGATTATGCGCGACTAATTATATGCAGAATCGGTTCATACCGATTGCTATATGAAATGTGGCGCAGTGTACTTTAAATGATCATCAGGAAAATATCACGTTTACCCCGTGACATGGTGAATCTCAGTGCTTTCTTACTTTACTTGTCTTGTCACTTGTTTTCTTCGATGCCCAATTATAATCTGGTTCTCATCCCTCCCGCCCTCTCTCATTCATTGCACCTAGCGCCCTGCCTGTTTTCATATAACGAGTTAAATGTGCCGCACTATATTGTGGGCTCGAACTCGCTATTTTATGTAGACGTTATCATGTGTACCGAGTTGAAGCATGGGGTCAACTCGCTATACTTATAAAGTTAATAATGTCATGTATAAGGAGTTGAATACGCCGCTATATAAAAATTGATATCATGTGTAATAAGTTGAATGCGCTGCATCACTATTATAAAAGTTAATGTTGTATGTAACGAGTTGAATGCATAGCAGCTTGAACTCACAAAACAAAAAAAAAGCCACATCTTAGCATTGGCGATCCTCAATTATGCTTCGTCATGTGAGCATATTCACATGTACCTAGAGTTGTTCTGAGCTCAATATGCAATAGCAGAAAAGAAGGTGATAAAGTGGAGCACTACTCCCATCATTTATCTTTATAATGTCTAATAAAGACAGTGTTTAATATGAAATCCGAGTGAGAATAATAGCTTATGTTTATGATGCGTATTAAATATTAAGTTTTTTACATAATTTATTCCATATGTATGCATATAAACATTAAGATTTGTTACATAATTGATTCTAACTGATTTGAACTTACAAATGTGTTCAAATAATGTATATCATATAGTTCACTTGATCGAATGTCTTATTGGATATTAAAGGCAATTAAATACATGTTAAAAAAGTTTTGCTATTTTGATTGGTTATTACGATTTTTAATATTACCTAATATTAAAACAGCTTAGTCGATTTTATAAAAAATTGACTGACCAAGCCGGCTAAGTCAATAAAATTAACTAATATAAAATCGACTACAAACACTAGTAATATGGAATCTACAGATCAAAAAATCCTGTTTAAACAGGTTTGTTAATCATGAATAACCTAATTTTAGATTGTTTTGATTTTGTGTAACAAAATAGTTTTGACGATTTTCTCAAAACCTGTGATCAGCCAAATTCCTTGGTTTCTACTTTTGAGGGCCCATATAATATACTATTCTTTTTTCTATAGTGAATTTATAGATTCAAGAAACTATACAATTTTAAGATATAATACTAAAGCTTAAAATCATAATAACTAAAGATTTGTTAAATATTTTTCTTATAAAGTTATTATTATAGTGAGTTTAGCTCTCTAAAATTTATAATATTATATATATATATTGTATCCCAATTCCCGATTCGGAATTAGGCTGTCCCAGATGAGAATTTTGTAGCAGAATTAGGACTTTAGGTGACTTTGGGGTTAGGGTTAGGCTTGTGTTAGAGGTAGGATTAGGCCAGATTCCAAATTGGGACAAATTCTTATCTGGGACACAACATATACATAATAAGGGCTATATTGCACTAAACTTTATTATCTAAAATTTTTTATGATTCAAAAACAACTAAATTGTTCTCTACTTCAACTAACTAACAATTAAATATTTATGAGCTTAATTATTTTAAACTGCTATATTTATAAAAATGATTTTTTATTATTTTATATATTTACATAGAGAACATATTTTTCAAACTTAATGTTTTCAAAAAAAATTTAATAAAGAACATCTTAAATTTTTGTAAATGTTCTCAGATTGAAAGTGATGTTCTCATGAGAACATGAGAACATAAGATTTCCAACACTGTTTGCACCTAGCACTTTGCCAGTTGTCATACATAGTAAGTTGAATGCGCTACACCACAGCGTTGGCTCGAACAAAAGAAAAAAGGTAAAGTAGATTACGCCACACCATCCTCATTTTGTACTTCGTCACCACGATGACACATAGTGACAATTTGTTAAATAACACGTAACATATAGTAAAATTTGATAAAAGAGCATAAGCATGTCATAATCGAAGAGAAAGTAGGAAAGTGATGCACTACTCCCATGTATCTTTATAATGTCATGTTTATAAAAGATTCGAGCGCGAATAATTCAAATTATCGTTAATTATATTTTTCAAAAAAAAGCTCAATTCTATCTATTTATAGCATTAGAAATTATTTTACAATTTTTCAGTGGTAATATTATTATTTAGCTTTATATATTAAAATTTTAATATTGAAAAAAACCAACATAGCAATACTGATAGCAAAAGTATAAAACAGCTTGAAAATTACTATGTTTACCCTAACTATTATAAAGTTGATAACAGCGTAAAAAAAATAAAGGTTTGGAACAAAATGCTTGTAGACTGAAATGGTAAGCTTACTAATCATTTTACTATTTAAATTTATTCCTTTGATGCAATAAACACGCTAAAAAATTTTTTTGCTAATTAAAATTTAGTAATATCCACATATTTCGACCAATCTTTAAATTGGTTTCACATGATACAAATATAAAAGAGCTTTTTTAATGTGCAATTATTTATAAAAAATTCATGCAAGCTGCATAAAATTTATATTATACATTTTGTAAAAGCTGTATTTGTGCAAGCAACTTTGTTTTGAATATTAAACACTGATTTCGACCATTAATTGAGACGCTGGTTCTGTACATTTTACTTGGTATCCTCAATTAATTATTTAGTAGGTTGAGATATGCACCCTGTGTTAGATATGGGTGGCAATCAATTAATCAACAATCATTTTACCGACATAACATTTCACTGACAATTATTCACCGACACGTTCATTTTACTGACAGTTTATTTCACCGAAGCTCATTTCACCGACAAAGTAATTCTGGTCATTGTCATTAGGGTCAGGATAGAATTAGGTAGAATTAGGGCTAAAGTTAGGGTGCTTTTTGAAAAAAACTTGTCGGTGAAATGAACTTTGGTGAAACAAACTGTCAGTAAAATGAACTTGTCGGTGAGTATTTGTCAGTAGAATGTTATGTCAGTGAAGTGATTGTTGGCGAAATAATACGAACCCGTTAGACATACCGAAATCAATTACCCAAATTTTTTTTCAATCTATGGAAAACTTAAAAATAATACATGACAATTAATAATTGACAAATTTTAAAGTGACGTATACCATAGCTACTCATCAATTAAAGACATGATTGATATTTTAAAATTTGATTGGTCAGTCACACATGTCACATAGTATTGTATTTCGTAAATAATTTTCTATCCGCACATTTATGTTATTTGCATTTGAATTTAATTCGTATAATTTATAAAATGTTACCTAAATTCGAGAATACATTGAATTTCCAAGATACGAATTTTATTTATGAATTCGATAATAATTTTATAAATGTTGAACCAGCAGGTATTGGAGAATCAGAATTGTTTTACAAAGCAACGATTAAAGAATATATTATATACCTACAATTTTAAAATGTATTACTATATCAAAACAATTTTTTTAAAAGAATTCATTAAAGAAGTAAAATTATCACTCTACAAGAATTACAAATACTTTTTTTTGAAAACCACTTGTGTATTTTCGTTAAAACAATTGCTGTTTAAATATTATAGCTTATCCGACATCAAAATATTAAGTCTCATGATATGTTTTGACAATTTTTGGGTTAACTAAGCAGGGTATGTATATGAAAATATACTAGCTATCTCTTTATAGTGAATTCTCGATTTAGTGAACCTTTCATCATTGTGATCGATATAGTTGATATAACAAATGAAATCTCACAGCTCGATTACTTCATTATTAATGAGCGACTTGTATATCGATGTTGGCATACAATAGATTACTTGAAAATACAGTATTTATATCGGCTTTCAATTATTTTTATTATAATTAACTTGTAGCTAAATTTAATTTAATTTAATACCCAAGATCCAAATACATATATGACGATTCTCGAATATGTTGACAGTGGAACACTTATAATAATATAATACATGGAAATTTGATAATCATAATATTAAACATTATTTTATTTATTTGTTATTTATTTGTAAAGCTATTCAATTTTGACTGCTTCACCTTACCTAATTTGTTTATACAGTGTAATCTTCCTTACTATTTATGTTTATGTAGTGTATTCTTTTTTACTATTTATCGTATTTTGTGTTGCTTTTGTGCATATGACCTGCAGTCAAAATTTCCTCTTAATCTATAAAAGGAAATTTTTACACCCGCCATTTTTATTATATTATTATTATTATTATTATTATATATATATATAATATGATATGATATTATATTATATGATATGATATAATACTATACTATATTAGATGCGAGAAAAAAACCCCTATTTGAATTGGTTAAAAGCAACTTAATTCCATTAAAAAACCTTTCTTTTTACGCTTGTATGCATGTTTTACTTTATGTTTATGCTTATACTTTCCGAGTTTTTTAGAATTTTGGTTTTTTTCTTCTGATTTTTTGCCGGTATGATTAATTGATAATCAGTGATCATCAAAGGCAGTAACAAAAATCATAATGAAAGAATTTGTCCTTTTTTGAATTGGTTCAATCAATTATGTAACGTAATATAAAGTTATTTTGTTCTTGGTATATAAATAAAAAAAAAAATTAGATGTTGTGTCATAAATTCTCTATGTATAGTGTCACACAAAACTAAAAAAATAAAAGAAAAATAGGGTCTGCTGATCATAGCTTATGGCTTAGATATGATGCGGATACTACGCCCTAACGTGCGCCTGTTTAAATAAATCAAAAATCAAAAATAAATGATAAATAATAAAATAATAAATGAAAAAAATGAAAAAAATCAACATCGTTACAATTTTTTTTCCACTTTTTTTTGAGTGTTTGAAAAAAAATTGAAAGGTACTATTACTGTATTTTGCTATGTAACTAACCACGTTTACATTCTGCCAAAAATGCATTACCATTGCTCAATTATATGACTTTATTTAGACGTGCAAAAGAAGAAAAAAGCGAAAACTAATATTTAAATCGTTTCTTGGTGCAAATGACAGAAATGAAATCTTACATATTGTAAGCATCACTCTAATCCTATAGTCTCTAACCTTAAGACCCTAACCCTAAATATTTATCTCACGCACTTAGTTTATTTACAAAATCGGAGACCATTTTTTGGTTTATATTATCCATGCAAATAAATAAAATGCGTCAAAGTGTTGGGCTTAGTAGTGTTAGAAAGCTCATTAATGTGCTAGATAACATGTGTCATATATTAAATTCAAATGTACATAAATGAATGAATTTGACTTCAAACGGCAGGTTTTTACTAATTTAATTTTAATTAATTAAAATGTTTTTTTGCTATAAATTTGCACAATACCTGACATACTTTTGATACATATCATAAACCGCATTATGTATGTACGTTGTAAGAGGCTAAATGAACCCTTCATGTAAGTATCGCAACATAAACTAGTAAGACTAACTAAAATCAATTAAACTACTTTAACAATGGTAGAGGCGTGGATAGACTTGGTCCGAGAAACTAGGGTCGAATAAAGCTCTAGATTATGTTACAAGGCTCTAATATGAGATTACAGGATTAAAATTGATGGTTAAAATTCTTAACGTATGTGATTACGGAGTTTTTGAAATCAATCACGGTAATTTAGACCTGGTTTTTGTTTAAAGGTAAATATTACTTTTTAGAACTGGAGTAAGGGCAGTGTCATTAATCACCTGATTATTTTTTATCAGAGGCCTACCCCCCTTCCTTAATATATAAATAGTCAGGTTCTTATATATAATTTCAACTTTTTTTCCCCCCCCCCCCCTAAAAAATCACCTGATTTTTGTTACTCCCCTAAATGGACTTAAAAGATTATAAATTAATCAATTCTTAGTGTGAGAATCAAATATTTAATATTTTGAATTATTGTTGACTTCGAATTTCATAATTTAATCACGGTTTAATTAATTGTTATTTCCACCAATAAAATTCAAATGACCAAATAAGTCATTTCATTCTTGAAATAACCCAATGACTGGTCATTGGTCATTTGAGTCATTTGGGTCATTTCAGGTAATTTAAAATCACTGTGTGAATGTCATCAAGAAGAATTTATATAGCTGTAATGAGAATCAATTATTAGTGTTATATTGTGATGTGAGTATTGTTACTTACCCATAGATCCTTGCACTATTATTGCAGCTGTGGGCCTAATCACAGCATGAGGTCCTTGCACTGCTATTGCAGCACAGGAACTAATCACTGCATGAGGTTCTTGCACTGCTATTGCAGCCACAGAGCCTAATCACAACCTGAGGTTCTTGCACTGCTATTGCAACCATGTAGCCTAATCACAGCATAAGGTCCTTACACTGCTATTGCGCCTAAGCAAAACATGAGGTCCTTGCACTACTATTGCAGCTGCGAAGCCTAATCACAACATGAGGTCTTTGCACTGCTATTGCAGCTATTGAGTTGTGGAGCCTAATTATCAATCTGAGGTCCTTACACTGCTATTGCATCCGTGTAGCCTAATCAATCCTTGCACTGCTATTGCAGCTGTGGAGCTTAATCATTAAATTTGAGATCCTTGTACTGGCTCCTTAGTCTCCTTAGCTGCGGAGCCTAATTTACAACATGTGGTCCTTGCAATGCTATTGATACCGTGGAACCTAATTGCAACATAAGGCTCTCATACTACTAATTATCAAACACCAAAACACTTGCACTGCTATCGCAGCTACAATGCCTAATCAAATTATGAGGGGTTTGCCTAACAACCAATTGCACTGCTATTGCCTGATCACTCCTTAAAAAATGTTTGTATTGCATTTGTGATTAAATTGTAACAGACTTTTTTACTGTAAATTGGTAGAATCTGTGAAAATTTAACTATATCTAATTTAACTATGCTATGGTCATCGGAAGAGTGAGTAAATTTTGTAACAGAATTTTTTACAGTAGAAATCACGATAATTTCAATACTAACTCAATTTTAACTACTGTGTGTATCAAATTAGAAAGTAAGCTTTATCAACAGAATTTTACAGTAGCATATAGTAGAAAATCATATACCCTCAACTACAGTAACTTATTAGTGATTAAGTTTTGTAACAGAATTCTTTAAAGCAGATAGTAAAGCATTATAATTTTAATGCAACCAACTCAACCTTAAATAAATACTGGTCCATGGAATATTGAATAACAATATTTACATAAAATCATGAGAATACCAATACTAATTCAATTTTAACTTCCGCATTAGCCAATAAATTCTGTAACTAAATTCTTTACAGTAAGAATAATAGAAATTTTGATAATTTTAATGCAACTAACTTAATCACATCTGAATAGTAAGTGAGTTCTGCCACAGAATTTTTTACAGAAACTTATAATAAATTATGATAACCAATACTAAAACAACATTAACCACTAGTGTATAATGCATTAGTAAATTTAATACCAGGATTCTTCGCTTATTTTTTCTTTGTTTGTCTTATTCCTTTTTTCAATTAATTTTATTATTAGCATTATAATCTATCATTATTATCCGTTTTAAAAAAATAAACAAACCACAGATCTAAATAACATGTACCCATTCCCATTGACCATATTTACAGAACATTCATAAAAATAGTTCAATTATTTTTACATTTATTTTTAGCATATTATTAAAAATAAAGCCTTACTCTCATTTTGAGCAATAAGAACAGTTAATATAAACAAATTTACAAAAGATAAAATTATTTCCCTTTAAATAGTATTTATACTCTTATAAGTTCCTTCTTTCTAGCCTACAAATCATCACAGTATAGTACTAATAGAATTCTTTAAATGTATTACATATTAAGTCAAGTGCCATTTAAAAATTGCAAGCGGGCGATGAAGTTGCCCGCCACATGTACATTGCTAGTTATTTATAATATTTTATGATTCAAAAATGTTAAAAATTTTTAGTAGAATTCTGAAAATTTCTTTATTCACAAAGGAAACATCAAAACAAATAGTCTTTCCTCACAAAGTTTTATTGAACAAAATCAATATCAACATTTACTTTCATTTGTTCAGTATTTTTGATCCACAATATTTACAGAACTTATAAACATATAAATTAGACCAAGTTTCTGATATATATAGTGTTGGAGTACTTCTTTAGGGAGTTTCTAGTGGTACCATACCATTTGAATCAGAATCACCATTTGGTTACGATTGTCTGATTGCTACAATACATGGAAAAAGAGAATCTGAAATTATTGGAACTCGTTGAGAGTATTTTTTAATTTATGAGTGTACTTTTATTTATTTCATTTCAAAATCATAAGATTTAAGTTTTACGGTAATACTGTACTTTTAATAATTTTTTTTTTTGAATTGATTTATTAGATTGTTGGTGTCATGTTGTAAATAAACGTCCAAATATTCAGTATATTGTTGCACATATTGAATAAGACAGTTTTAATTAAAGAATTTGAGAATATGCTATGGAAGAAGATGAAATTCAACTGTTGATCAACTCATTACAACTTATAAAATTGATAAACGATATTCATTATTACAAAATTTACTTCAATTATTTATAACTCTGTTTAATACAACTACTAATTCCATGCAAATAATTAATAGCTGATTTAATCATTTTGAAGTTCATCAAATAGATCCTTCTTTAATATTTAACCAGCTTGCTTATCAAGATTATAATTTTAGCATGATTAGTTATTTTCATGAACACGGAATTGGAACTGATGTTGACTATCATAAAGCTTTTTGGATGTATAAATTATCTTCTGAAATTGATGTTAAAAATATTTTCAAAAATAATTTAGATAATTTATCTTTATTAGATAATTTAATATCAACAATTACATTATTGGAAAAATTTCTATTGGATTATTATATTCTGTTGGAAAAGATGTTGATATGGATAAACCTCTTGCATTTAAATTATTTTTAGATTCTGCAGAGATTGGACTTAACATGGACAATATTATGTTGCGTCTTGTTATTTATATGATGATTATGTTGTTGAAAAAGATTATGCAAAATTTTCGAATGGTATTTGAAATCCGCTGAAGGTGGGAATTTTTATGCCAAATTAAAGTTGCAAAATGTTATATGAATGGTATTGGTGTAATTGCTGATAAGCAAAAGGCTATTGATTTATATTTAAACTTTGCTGAAAAAGGTAATATGATGCAATATGTGAATTAGCTAATTGTTATATGAAAGGTATCGTTATAGTAATGGATAGATCAAAAGCTTTTAATTTATACTAAAATATGCTGCTTGTGGAAATTCTGAGGTCCATTTTGAATTAACTATTGTTATTCAAATGATATCTGTACGCAGTGATGGCACATTGCCATTTAAAAATAAATGACACCTTGTCATATGACAAGTCATTTTTGCCATAAAAAAATCATTTATCTTTTTATGACTATATTTGTCATTTATGGTATATAATAATTATTGATATTTATGGCTTATATAATAATTATTGATATTTATAAAGATAATTCTTTATTGTTCATGCACCATTTTTTTTTATTCATTATATTCGAATCAATCTTTGTCGCCTTGTATTACATATTTTCTTCTTTCAACACTTTATTAATTCGCATTTATGGTTTGACTCGTGAAATGATCCGCTTGTGAACGAAGTCACAAGGCGGGACATTATTGCGAGTCACCGGACTTTCCGTGTGACAGCAGATCACTGGCGAAATGGTATTTTAGGTAACCTGATGATCTGCATCGATTTCTTTGTTCTTTGAATTTTCTGCTCGACATTGGGTCCAGCTACGTCGCAAGAACAAGCCAGATTTTTTAGCAAGAAAGAAGGAGAATTTTTCAAGCCTTCAGGAAATTTTCAATATTGAATTACCAAATGAAAGCTGTTATATTGTTTTGGACGACTACAAAAAAAAAAAAAAAAAAATTTTTCGATCTTCACGATAAATTTCTGGGACCAGAAGGGGGAAAAGTAAGGGCCGATGCATGGTGCAAGAACACAGGTTGACCTCTCTCTGGATCTCGGTGAAGATGTATTTTGCAGAAATTCCGACGAAATGATGTTGGACGTGAGGGATATTGGAGTTGGAAGGGATGAGCATAAAGCATTCATTTGTGCTCAAATCTGCAGATATGGGTAATGCCGTGGTGATAAAAGCCGTTGGTGTCTCTTATCATAATGAAATTGGAGTTGAAAAAGAAGGACACAAGGCATTTGTTCGTTACCAAAAATCTGCGATTATATGCATTGTTAGAAATGTTGATCTTCGCGATAATTTTCTGGGACCAGAGAGAGGGAAAGAACACTAGGCTGATCTCTCTGAGTCTTGGTAAAAATAGTCTTGTAGCGAAGTAGAAAGAAGCATTAGTAGATGCATATTGCAAGAACTTTGCAATAATGATAGGAAATACTGACTAAACATAGGATGTTGAACATTGTAATGTAAAGGAAGTTGAAGTTGAAAAGGAAGAACATAAAGCATTCATTTATGATCAATCCGGCAGTTATGGGTAGAGCTGTTGGAATAAAAGCTGTTGGTGTCTGTTTTTCAGAATGAGATTGGAGTTGAAAAAGAATGACACAAGGTATTTGTTTAATACCAAGAATCTGCGGAATCTGCGGATATGTGTAATACTAAAAATTTCGATCTTCGCGATAATTTTCTGGGACCAGAAGGAGGAAAAGGAATATTATGCTGACCCTCTGGATCTTGGTAAAAAATAGTCTTGTGGCGAAGTAGAAAAAGTATGACGTTGGACATTGTGATGTAAAGAAAATTGGAATTGAAAAGGAGGCGCATAAAGCGTTCATTTATGATCTAAATTTGCAGATATGGTTATGCTGTTGAAGCGAAAGCTGTTGGTGTCTGTTACCATATTGGATTTGGAGTAGAAAAAAAAAAAAAAAAAAAAGAGAAGACACAAGGCGTTTGTTTAGTCCAGAAATCTGCTGATATACATAATAAAAATTCTGCTCGTTACGATGATTTTCTGGGACCAGGCGGAGGAAAAGCATACCTGGTGCATTTCGCAAGAGCACTAGTTGACCTCGCTGGATCTTGGTAAATAATCTTGGGTTAAGTAAAAAAGGCATTAGCAGATAGATTTTGCAAGTACGTTACAATAATGATGGAAAATACGGATGGAACGTGTGATGTTGGACATTGTAACGAGGTATATTTGCAATTAAAATCTGCAGATATGGATAATTCTGTTGGAAATGAAGCTTTTGGTATCTGTTATCAATAGAATTGAAGTGTAGGAAGATACGAGGCTTTGGTTTATTACCAAAAATATGAAAATACGTGTTTATGCTGGAAATTCGATATTCACAATAAATCTTTGGGACCAGAGGGATAAAATGCAAGGGCAGATGGCCTCTCTGATCCTGGTAAGATAGTAGTGGCGATGTGGGGAAGCATCAGCAGATTTACTTTGCAATAATGTTATGGAATATATGATATGGGATATTGAGAGGAAAGGAAATTGGAGTTGAAAAGAATAAACATAAAGCACCCATTTACGATCAAAATTAGCAGATATGGGTAATGTTGGGAATAAAATCCGCTGGTGCCCATTACCATAATGGAATTGGAGTTGAGAAAGATGGACACATGGCATTTGTTTGTTACCAAAAGTTCTGCTGAAGTTGGTGATTGTGATCGAAATAGGGTTAGAGTACCAAAAGATAGATGACGAGCCAATCATCGGAAATGGATAAGGTGAACTCACGACAGAATCAGAAATTGGCTGGAGAGTTGAAAACATATTGTGGTATCGGATGCAGAAATCCAAGTGGATACAATATGGTTTAGGACTTTCTCATTATCTGACATGAATCAAAGAAGAAATTTATAGTGTTATGCCATACGTAGCGCCGGAAGTTAAATTGGTAAACCGTTTGTACAAGTGGACGATATTATGGTGTTGGAGTCATCAGAGTAAAGACTGGAGTCGGGAAAAAACTTCATGTTCATGTAGGGGTAGAAATGGGTATACGGACGCGTATGTTCGTGTCTATACGTGAGGCGGGTGTGTACACCCCACACCGCTCTCAAATTAAGATTGAAGG
>QKWP01001756.1:55868-95169 GCA_003550325.1 Gigaspora rosea | reverse complement strand
CATCATTACAGAGGGCTTTTCCCTTTTGTCTTCCTTTTTGTTTTTTGTTTCCCCCCGAAGGGGCAGGTTAACTAGTATGCGTGTAAAGGAGCCTGGTGTTTCGTATTCTTTTCTTGGTCTTTTCAGTATGCCCAGACTGTGCTTATAGCTGCTGGTCTTTATTAGTCTTCTTTCTGGCCAAGGGCCGCTTTATGCTTATTTATTTTGTCTAGGCTTGGCGTTTTTTGTTTATTTCCGTTAGCTCTGTATTTGGTTTAGTGATCTACGGGAAAGAGTTTTTACCAACCATGAATATTAAACATAGTATGACTTTCAAATTTAGCAAATTCAACATCAATGATAAGTATATCCAGTAATGCAAGACGCAATAGCCGCCTATCTTGAGTCTGAAAAAAATTAATACAATATGAACACAATACTGAAAGAAAAAAACAAATATATAACTGCAGTATTGTTACGGGACAGCTTTGGACAGTAGTTTGGACAATTTTGGACAATCTTGGACAATTAAATAAAGTAAAATTACTTAAAATTTTATTAAGACAATCTATTTTAATTTTAACTGAAATGTGTTCTGCACCTCAAAAAATATATAATCATATTTTTTTTTAGACAAATTTAATAATTATTAAAGCCTGTATAAGCTTTGGACAATCTTGGATACTTGGACATTTTGGACATGGACAAGGCCAAAAAAGGCCTTGGACAGCCAAAATATACAACACTGCATAACTGTACACTCCAGACTGGGCGACACCAATAGCAGAAAAACTTCAGTCAACACCCAGCATAGAAGAACACAAAATGAACAACAATAGCGACAAAAGAGACTCCAAACTGGCCGATGCTAGCAACAAAAGAATTCACAAGTAATAAAAGAACGCCAAAATGGACAACACCAATAATGAAAGAGACTCCAAATTGAACATAATGACACCAACAACGAAGAAAAGCACCAGTATAATAAGTGACACCAACTATGAAAAAAACACCAATATGAATGACAATAACGACGAGGAAAGGAAAAAACTGAAATATAGGCAATAATGTTAGTATATCAAAAGTAAACAAAAAAATACAGTAAAAAAAAATAGATTTATACTTTTCTGTTATCTCATATAACTGGTGATTATTACTACTAGTTATTTTAAAAATAAATTATAATAATAAATGAAAAATGTTAAAAAAAAAAAAACAAATTAAATAAAACAAAAATAAATTATATAATAAAAAAAGAATAAATTATAATAAAAAAAATAAATAAATTATAATAAAAAAAATTACAGTATAATAAAAAAAATAAAAATTATAAAAAAATATAATAAATGAAAAAAAATAAAAAGTTATAAATCTAAAACCTGAAAAAAATTAAATTAAATAAAGGTACTGCTATTTACACCATGGTTTTTGCTATTTGCACCATGGATTTTGTGTAACATTAGATCATCAATCAACCTTTTCTATTTGCACCATGGTATTGTTACACGAAAATTGGAAAATCTTATTTTGCACCCTATATGTTGTTAATCTACAAAAAAGGTGAGTTTTTATTGGTACAACATAAAATAGTTCAAGATTATACAAAATTGCAATAATCTGGCCCGCATTATGTTAAGACCTTAAAAAATTAGGGTAAGGGTTGGCCCATATTATAAAATTAGGGTTAGGGTTGGCCCGCATTATAAAATTAGATTAGCAGGCCTACTAGATTAGGTTATCAACATAAGACTTGTGTAATGTTACATGATATTAACAGCACGAATAACTGTTATTCTACAAAAAAAGGCGAGTTTTTATTGGTGCAACATGAAAATAGCCCAAGGTTATACAAAATTGCAAAATCTGGCCCGTATTATGTTAAGTCCTTAAAAAATTAGAGTAAGGGTTGGCCCGAATTATGAAATTAGGCTTAGGGTTGGCCCGCATTATAAAATTAGGTTAGCGGGCCTACTAGATTACCAAAACAAGATTTGTGTAATGTTACACAACATTAACAGCGTGAATAACTATTAATTTACAAAAAAGGTGAGTTTTTATTGGTGCAACATATATTACCATGGTGCAAATAGAAAAGGTTGATTGATGATTAATCTTACACAAAATTCATAGTGCAAATAGCAAAAACCATGGTGTAAATAGCAGTACCCATTATTTATTATTATAAAATTTTAAATATTACCATTATATTAGGAGCGTGCCATTTATTATATAATATTTTTTACTTAGTAGCCATCTTTACCCATATATGGTGTGATCATTTTGTCTAATTTTGATTAATTAATATAATATATAGACGTGATCACTACCTCTGACCATGTATCTATGGTAAAAATTACATAATAAATGGCATGCCCCTTAATAATTAATAATTTAGATTCAATATTTGATAGGTAAACCATGTGGTTAAAATCAAATAACTTGTACTTACTTGGGTAATATCGCTGTTATAAAAAAAGAGCAAACTTGTCAAGGAGTTAAAATTTGTGAATTTGCAAATTTAGAACTTCAAGAAATACAGCATAAATCTGTAAATCCTAATTCAGATTTGCAATTGAAAATAACTAATGAATTATCAGCTAATAATATAGAAAATAATACTTTTGCATAAGTTTTTTTAACAAATAGATATTATGTTATATTATAATATTTATACTAATAAAATGTATATATTTAGTGTATATTTAGTAGCATACAAAACCCAATGTCAATTTCAAAAAAATGGAGTACGATGTACAGGTTTACCAGTATTAAAACGGTTGTACTGTCATAATAATATATTACAATCAACATATTTTATTGGATGTTCCAACTGGCAATATCAAGAAAAATGCTATCGCTATATTAGCATTAATGAAAATGTTGATTGTAATTTCTTCAACAACTCTTAGATGGAACTTATGAGGTAATATATTATAAATAAATAAATTTAATTTATTTATTAAATTTATAATTAGGGTGAATCTAATGAACCAGTAAATAATTGTTATACTGTTTTACATAAGAGTTCAAAAAAAACACATTGCCGTAAGTTAATTAATAATAAATTTATTTATTATACCAATAAATTTAATATATTTACAGTACTATTTTTAATATATTTATAGCTCATCCACATTGCACAAGCAATATTATTAAACAAGGATTAATAGTTCACAAGACTTGCAATGTTAAATATTATAAGCTAATACCATTAGATATAAAAAGTTGCCCATATGTAATTTTTTTATCTAAAGGTATTTATTCACATCCTCCACCACCACCTAATCGAGTACCAGATACTATACGTAACCGTTTGTAAGAATTAATTTAGCAAGCAAATAATAATACAAGTAATGTTACATCGACTCGTATTATAACAGGAAATTAAATAATTAATTTTAATAATTTATTTTTATAATATATGAAGATTTAATATTTATTATTTTAGAAAATTTGATTAAATCTTATTTTGGAACTGAATATCTTGCAAATATTCATCTTCTCTAAATAATATTGATCATCTTCGATATTATATAAATAAAATTCAGAAAGAAATACATCCTCAAGGTCAAGGGCTTTTGGGAGTTATTTATAATTATTCTCGCAATATTAATAATATTTGTGACTATATAAAACGATTAGGTATTTAAATATTATTTAATTTTATTAAATTTAATATAAATTATTTATTTATAAATTAATTTTATTAGAATTTTTTGAGGACCAACATATATTAATATATGTACAACTTCTGAACAATTAAATGAATGGATGAAATGCGAATATGTTCAAATAGATTTATCTTTTAATTGATAGTCCGCCAGTTAATCAGAGATCGATCATAGTGTAACGTGATGCAAACCACATATGAAAATCACTATAGTGTGAATGTGGTGTGCATACATATAAAAGTTTTTTTCTTACCAAGTTAACGACACGTGTCCATGACATGTGTCCACTAATTGAAAGTTGTAGAGCTCGTCGAGGCGCATCTAATGGTGGTTAGATCATCCAAATCAGCCCAGTGGATGGCGAGATATCGTTGAAAAACGATTGGACGACTATATGTAAACAATGTTTGTTTATATAGAGATTTTATATAGTCGTCCAATCGTTTTTCAACGATATCTCGCCATCCACTGGGCCGATTTGGATGATCTAACCACCGTTAGATGCGCCTCGACGAGCTCTACAACTTTCAATTAGTGGACACGTGTCGTTAACTTAGTAAGAAAAAAACTTTTATATGTATGCACGCTACATTCACACTATAGTGATTTTCATATGTGATTTGCATCACGTTACACTATGATCGATCTCCGATTAACTGGCGGACTATCAATTAAACGTGTAGCTGGTGAAATAAATGAATTTGAGATTAATTATTATAATAATTCTCATAATTTAAGTAAGCTAATAATTTATTATATTATTATTATTTATTTTTTTTTAAATGTTAAGGTATTTATTATATTATTTATTATATTATAAATTAAATATTTATTATATATTAATTAATTTATATTATTTTAGTTCTTACCTTTGTTAGAGTTTTTACTAATCGTGCAACAACAATTGCATATCAAAGAATTTTTCGATTTTTATTCGATCTTATATTTCAATTAACAAATTTATTACCTCAGTTTAAGCATATTCATGGAACTGGGTGGAGTGTATAATTGCTGATTTAGATTTAGCTCAAGCACAAGGTCTTGGCTTAGTATTAAATAAAATTGATAAAACAAAAAGTTAAAAAGTTAGGAAGATCATTTAATTCATATATTTAAGTCATGCCCAGTGTTGGAAATTATATGTTCACAGTGTTCACAGTGAACAAAAAAATCAATGTTTTTATATTTTATGTTCACATAGTATGAACATAAAAAATCAAAAATTTTATATTTTATGTTCACATAGTATGAATATAAATTTTAATTTTTATAATTTTTTATTCATAATTTATTAATATAAAGATTATATTTAACATATTTTTCAAAAATAAACTACCTTTTTTGGACGATTTTGAATACAAAAAATCTGAGAGTAGCTTATTTTTAGATATAATCAACATTTGGTCAATTGCAAATCGTTATTATATTATAAAGTCTAAATTCTACTATATGAACATATTTACCGTATTTTTGATGTGAACATTATAAAAAAAAATTATGTTCACAAAAATCATAAAATTTTTTTTGAATTTCCAACACTGGTCATGCCATGTACATTATAAACAGTAAATATTAAATTTATTTATTTATTTTATATTTTTATTTATTTATTATTTATTTATATTATATTATATTTATTTATAGCAATATTTTAAATAAAAAATATGATAATAATATAACAAATAATATGCTTGCACTTCTTACAGCTGATTCAGAAGATGCGATTAATAAATTATTTGATAATATTCAATTACTTGATGAAAATTTAAAAGGTTAAAGTATTTAAATTTTTTGTAAAAAATATTTGATCATATAGTATTAATAAATTTATATTTTTACTAGATTGGGTCTTATTTTATAAGCAAAAATGGGTCATCACATCACTTAATAAAAATATTTCACAAATAGATGATAATATTTGGAGAATAGCACATAATACTAATATTGCAGAAGCAGCACATGCTTTAATAATTAACGTGGAAAAGGTCTTCAATTAATGAATGCAATTTTACAGTAAGTATACATATATTATATGTTTAATAATTATTATTTATATATTATTTATTTATTATCAATTTTGTAGAGGATATAAATTAGATAAAGAAAGATTTACAGCAATTAATATTCATTAGCAATATAATATACCTTAACAAGGATTTAGTAAAGGCCCTATATCATTTAATCTTTTATCCAATAAGCGTAAAGGTAAATTATCTAATAATAATTAATGCAAATAATTTATTTTATTCTATTACTAAATTTTTCTTTATAATTAGCCAAGGCTCAAACTAAAAGATTAAATACAACAAAACCAAAGACTAATAAAAAAAAGAAATATTTCTACAACAAAAAGACAAAGAACTCAAAAAATGGTTAATGAATCCAAAGATACTAATGAAAGCAATAATGAAGAAAGTTCAAAATCTGACAAGCTAGAATACTTAGAACGAAAATTGGCATTAAAAGAATGTGAACTTGATTTGTGAAAGAGAGAGGCAAAAGTTCATTCAATTGAACTATCAAATCTTGAAAAAGAATGTAAATTAAAATCTGCTAATTAATTAATGATATTGACATAGTTAGTCAAGTTATTAAATATATCAATATATAAAATATGGATACAAATATAAAGATACTGAATATAATAGATAAATGCTCAATTGCTATTAGTTTAAATATTGCATATAAAATATTTATTCTTCAAAATATATATTAAATTTTTTAGCATACAAGTTTGTATAAATATATATATCCAAGTATAGTATGCTATTTGTATACAAAATTGCTATTTTTAGTAGCATACATCGCTACTTTGATCAACTATACATCACAACTATTCGTAATACCGGTACTCGCCTTATCTGCAAGGCACTTCAAAATAATGTTATTGAAGTGGAACATGTTAGTGGATCATTTAAAGGAAAGAGAGTTTTTTACCACGTGTTGAATTATCTCTAACTAATTCTTTTATGCCATTTGTTTTTAAACGCCACCAGTTTCCATGTCAACTTGCCTTTACTATGTCTATCCACAAGTTACAATAAACTTGCTTGGAGTTTATCTTCCCAAACCAGTTTTCTTGCATGGACAATTCTATGTTGTATATTCACATGTAACTTCCTATCAAAAATTACAAATTTTTCTTGGACCTACATGTTCAGAATTACTCAATTGTACCAAAAATATTGTATATCCAGAGATTTTTCAAAGGTTTGATACTATGGCAATAGATTAGTATAGAAATTCTAAATATCAAAAAATCTTAGATATTGTCTTTTATTATAAGTTATACAAATTAATAAAACAAGCACAGTTACCTCTCTCTAATCCAGTCCTCTATACACTAAACTCTTTATATATCAAACTAAAAACTTCAGAACAAATAATTTATATTTATTTATTGGGATATACTGAATTCATACAATAAATTTTATAATCCAGATCTGAACCCAAATTAATCAGTACATATAAATTTATTTAAGTAAAATTATTTTGTATTATAAATAAAATTTATTCCATATAAGTAATAAAACAATACAAAACAGGAATAGCCTAACATTTGCTAATTTTAAACTAAAAGTTAACTGTCAACTAAATATTTTTAATGAATATAGAATTGTGACCAATTGTAGTGAAGTTGCAATTTTTTGGTAGTATTGACATAATATAGGTAGTAACTTCAAAAAAATTAAAAAAAAATAAAATACAAAATAGCAAAAAAATAGTGTAAAATGGGAGAGGTTTTTTTTAAGTTTTTTTAATTGTTTTGTACAATACATGCCATATGGCAAATTATGCATCAAATGGGCTTATTTAATTTTTTAAGTTTTTTTAATTTTTTGTTATTATTATTATTATTATTATTATTGTTTATTATTAATATTATTAATAGTTACTCTTTATATACTGAAATTTCTTTTAGTATTTGGTTTAGAAAGAGAAACTTTGTATTCCAAACCTTCTATACACTGAACAAAATCTCTTGATATAATCTGTTTAGATTAGAAAGAGGTGACTGTATATAAACTAATGACAATGTTTGATTATATATTAATAAAATGTAATATAAGTAAAAAAAAATTATACTTATCCAAATAAAAACTAAAAAAAAAATATATAAAAAAAGATAGTTAATTAACTGCTTACTTTAATATTAAAGTAAGCCAACCAAACAAATTAAACATCGTTGCTAGGTCATTTTTTAAGTCATTTTTTTTTCCTAAGCTAATTTTTTTTAATTTGCATTTTTTTTTTTAACACACTTTTTTGAATTTTTACTTTTTTTTTCCTATATACCTAATTTAGAAAGACTGCTTAAAATAAGTATACAAAACAATTTCTTTAAAGAGTATTGATATAAGCAGGATATTAATAATATATTGTATTATCACTATTGTAACCTTTTGATTTATTTAAGTAAACTATTGTATTTAAATTTAACCTGTCATTTAACGATGGGTCTTACATCTAGTAAAATTCTATAAAATCTTATGATTCACAAAATTTTACTAATTAATTCTAACTTTATGTACTAAATAAGCTTGAACAGCACAAAAAAATACATATAAAAATATTTAGATTCAGTTAGTTTGCAGACTTAAGTTTGAGTCTGGTCTAAAGTTTGAAATTAATAAATTTTAGAGTCTGAGTTTGGTCTGATCCCAGATCTATAAATGGGGGTGAAATTAAAATTTAATTTTATGATATTTCAACAGTAGAAATTAAATTCGACAGTTGAAACCGAAATTATTTTTAATAGCTTAAATTAATTCAACCGTTGAAATTAATTTAACTGTCGAAATTAATTCAACCGTTGAAACTAATTTAACTGTCAAAATTAATTTAATTGTCAAAATAAAAATATTATTAATTGATGTATTTAAAGTAATTAGTTTATGACATATTTCATTTTAAGTTCATTATATTCGCATGAATTTGCGAATAACTAGGTGCTTGAATTGCTTAAGAGAGTTAGAATAAAGTATGTCGTATTATATTATTCTATACTATATAATCTCAAATTATCGATTTCATATTATAATTTATAGCAAAACAGGTAGAGCTTATATTAGTGATAATGAAAAATCGTTTGGTGTTTATTTTGTAGTCTTTATACATTATTTGTTATTTTGTGGCATTATATTAGTACAAATTTTTTGGACGAGATTTTTTTATACATTTAGGTTATATAAAAAATTTTATTATTTCAATCTTCATTATCACAATTAAGTAGCTAATTTCTTGCCTTATTTAATTTATTTTACTTCTAATTAACTATTCTATATTGTCTTTCATTACAATACTCATTACAACGCATTCTATATTATAATTATTCATTTTTTATCTATCACTAGCATGATACAGTGAGCACTATACGTATATAATTGATCAGAATTATCGTCTTTTTTGCTGTAAAAAAGGCTCTGTTGCAATAGCAGTGCAAAGACCTTTTGTTGTAATTAGGCTCCACGGCTGCAACAGCAATACAAGAACCTCACGTTAATGATTAGGTTCCGCAGCTGCAATGGCAGTGCGAGGACCTCACGTTGATAATTAGGATCTGCAGCTGCAATAGCAGTGCAAAGACTTCATACTGATGATGACTTCAAGAATGTTTAGGCTTCACAGCTGCAATATTAGTGCAAGAATTTCATGTTGTAATTAGGCTTTGCAGCTGCGATAGCAGTGCAAGGACCTCATGTTGTGATTAGGCTCCGCAGCTGCAATAGCAGTGCAAAGTCCTCTTGTTGTGATTAGGCTTCGTGACTACAACAGCAGTGCAAGAATTTCATATAGTAATTAGGCTCCGCAGCTCTGTTAGCAGTGCAAGGACCTCTGTTGTAATTAGGCTCCGCGGCTGTGATAGCAGTGCAAGAACTTCGTGCTATGATTAGGCTTGGCGGCTGCAATAGCAGTAAGGGTAAGTAACAACACCAATATCGCTACTGTAACGATTAATTTTTCCTGTGTCTCCTCATTTCCGTATTTGACTAATTCTTTAAAACATCAATCACCTTCCATAATTGTACCATCATCGTCATGTTAATCTTATCCTAGTAGTATTAGGCATTATTATGTATTCTTGGTAGCTTATTTCATGCCAGAGGTTTACACTTGCATAAACTTGTGATAATTGCGCCTTGGGCAAATATGGAATCTATAGCGTAAGCGTTGAGATCCTGATGTTGACCATCTGTAAAATTAGAATGTATATAAGAGTGTGTCTTCATCCTTAGTTAAGGAGAACATTCGCTCTCCCAAAATTCCTCAATAAATAAATATCATATATATTCACACTCTTTTTTATCATAAATGCCTAATAAATCATGAATATCCGAATATGCCCAATTCATGTGACCCTTCTAACGTCAACCATCGAAGTTAAACTCGGCATGACAATAGCTAGCTCTCCCTTATGATGGTTACACTACGTAGCACTAATAACCGATTCTCGTTATAGCTATGTGATTTCTCCTTGGCTACATTCCATGCAGGATTATAAGGCGGATGTTTAGTTTCGAATGAGTATATTTCCTTAGAGTCTAGATATTCTTATATGTATGATATAGTGCTTGTAATTAATAGCGAACGGATTCCCCATATGTTCTTCTTCATCCAAATAAAGTCATCTAATTGAGAAATAGTAAATAAAAAATCCAGCTATCTGGATTATCCGTTAAATTTTGAATAGGAAAATGGATAACGGATCGCATCTCTAGTTTAGAGGTATATAGCTTTTATATAATAAGCTAATAATTTTAATAGTGTCTATAATAATAACAGGTAATAATGCATAACGATAATAATATATATTAAATTAGTCTAACAGTCTGTCCAGTCTCATACCTAATTGAACCGGGTTTATTTTTTATATCCAAAATCTGCAAAACAGGAATTCTTACCGTTATCACTATAGATTTGACCAAAATTTCTATTATATATAATTTAAAAAATTTTATTTCTAAAATATATTTTATTTTAAAAATTAATTTCAACCGTTTACATAATTTTTGTATATAAATTAATTTCTACATTTCAACAATTTTCAACAGTTGAAATTTAATTCGGTATTTCATTTTTAAAAAATCTTTGGTGAAATTATTTTAATAATTTCTACTGTAGAAATTATATAATTTCACCCCATCTATACCCAGATCAGACTCAGATTGGACCAGACCTGAACTGGATCTAGAAGCACTAGTCACACCAAGATAGTTATTTTGGTAGCAAAATTATAAAGTTATTTATTATCAATTATTTTTTTTTGTATGGGCATATCAGTATTAAACTGCTTAAACCATGTGCATGCATGCATGCATCATGCGCATGGTGCCCATCTCTAGTCATGTGTACCGAGTTGAATGCGCCGCACCATAGCGTGGGCTCAAACTCGCTGTTATAAAAATTGATGTTGTATATAATGAGTTGAATGTGCCGCACCATAAGCGTGGGCTTGGACGAAAAAAAAAAAAAAAAAAGATGCACCATACGGCGATTCTCTATTATGCTTCGTCACGTGACATATCACGTGTACATAAAGTTGTTATGAGCACAGTATACGTAGAGTTGTTATGAGTATGTGTAAAGTTGTTATGAGCACAGTATGTAAATAGTAGAAGAGAAAAGTGAAGGAGTGGAGCACTACTCCCATCATGTATCTTCGTCTGTTATCTCTAATAAAGAGAGTTTAATATGAAATCCGAGTGAGAATAATACTTGCTACATATAAAAGCGTATTACTGACATTTTTAAGTATATAGTTAACAATAGATTATATACCAATATTCCCATATCTTCGTTTTGAACATTTGCCTTTGTATGACCTAGTACAAATTTCCGACTTTTATATTTTAAATATTCTTAAAATTTCTTTATTTAACAATTTTCCATAATATGCATAGTAAATACATAATTTGGGAATTAAGCTTAACATATATAAATATAGACCTGTTGAGTTAAAAAACTCCAGGTAAGTGAAATTTTGTTTTTAAAAAAACTATCAGTAGAAACGTATAACAAAATTTCAATATTAAAATATTGAGAAATATGCCAAAAATTCAGATGCGGCACTGAAGTTCTAATTTTGACGAGCCAAATTTAAAAAAGCAAATGTTGATATTTATCGCACATATATGTTGTATTTTATTGCATATTAGCATCCATTTGTGAGTTTATCATATGTTGAAAAGCTGGCCAAACTTGACCTATATAAATAATAGAGCATAAGTATTAGTTTCTCATGTAGAAATTTATATCGTCTTGCTAGTTGCTTGCTGGTATTTTCAAAGACTAGCACTGTGCTAAAGATGCTGGCAAAACGATGAAGCCTGACGAAACTTGATGAAACTTATATGTTTCGTCATTGACGAATTGACGAAATCTACAGTTTTGTCAGCATATAGGTTTCTTAAGGCATTTATACTTTTCATTCTACTATTTCAAGTTTTCACATAACTCGGATATTCTCCAAATAATGTTTAGAATAATGATGCCTGACGCAACTCACGTGACCTGACGCAACTGTTCACGTGACCTTAAAACCTAATGGTTGAGCTGCGTCATGTGTCAGTGACGCAACTTATGGTTTCGTCAGGTTGCGTCAAGGTTTAGTCATTCTTCATCAGCTGCATCAAGCATCTTTAGTTTAGAATGCTATGCTTCAAATTAAATATGTATAATATCTGGATAAAAATTGCACAAGTTCAAGATGATACCACATGACCATTTGCTATATGTGAAGTTGTCACGTTATGCGATGTTGAGTTAATTTGCTAGTAAGGCAATAGAACCCTTGTAATGCTTCATGAACAATAGTTTCTCTCACCCAAATTGTTCGTTTACTCACCAATTAATTGGTCTACCTGGAAGGATTCTAGATCGTTAGTTTGCCCATCAGATAATTCTTCAAGTTGGGAGGATTCTAGATCGTCAGTTTGCCCACCAGATAATTCTTCAAGCTGGGAGGATTCTAGATCGTTAGTTTGCCCACCAGATAATTCTTCAAGCTGGGAGGATTGAAATTTTAAAGTCATGAAAAGTTTATTTAGATATTCTGTTTTATAAATAGGAATAATATAAAATATATATGAAATTTTTAATATGAATAAACACGTTTGAATTATTATAATACATCTTGTCATAAAAAATAATCTTACTGCTTAATGTCGGCGATGTTAGAGATTGTGGATTTCGGTGTTCTGTATTCGTGTAATATTAAAGTTATAGCCGCTTTTAGTGTTTTAAAATAATAATTTATCAACCAATAGAACACGAATATTACCTAATAGATTTAATTGGCTTAATTGCTGAACGAGTTTGGATGCTATATATAAAGATATTGATATAATATTTAAGGTGAGAGACATATACATAATGAATATCAATTATTATTTACCATACCTTGATTTAAAGTTTCCTTAATTAGAGATGCATTATTCAGATGCTCTATTAAAAATGGTAATCACAATATTTAACGTTAATAAACGGAATAACTGGTTATTTGCAATTGTTGTCAATGAATAGTAGATAAAGGATTCTACAACCCGTAAAACTATTATTTATTAATATTTTCTCTTACCTTGAGGCATGTTTGTTTGTGAGATATTACAGTGATTGTTATCCTGATTCTCAAAACCATAATGTTCCGATGACCCATTAGAATCAATAAAATCGGGTTGCGAACATAGAATGTCACTATTTGCTGGTAATTCGTCAAGAATGTATTGCAAATGTGGAATATCACTATTCACTGGTAAGTCGTCAAGAATGTTTTGCAAATGAGAGATATCACAATTTGCATTTTCAAATCCTTGATGATCTTCAGAGTGACCTATATATTAAATGGTACATGTCAATTGTAGAATTGTTAAACATGTTACACTGAGGTGGAAAGATGTGCACCAAAAGTGTATTCATTGATAGGCTATTGTCAAATTTTGTCAGACAAATAATTATTTAGCAAGTGAATAATTGACAATAGCTAGTAGATAGTCAGCATCTTCATTCTTTTTTAGCAACATTAATGTGATTTCTTCATCATCAACAATGTTCATAGGTAGTGTTATATATGAAACTAAATTGAACGCTCAAACACCTTCAGAACAGATACCCATCTAATGTCAACCGACATTATTAGATGCTGAATAGCAATAATAATCTGGACATAATCATTGAACCATTGGATATGAAAACATTGTTCATAGTCATGGGAAGCAATAGCAACAATAATTATAGGTACAAATATTTGGAAGGTCTGGAGACCTTTGACGCTATATAAAATTTTGTAGTAACTTCTTAAGTACAACCTTAACAGCATCAGAAAATTATTCACTGACGTAATTTTTTGCGAGTTTAATCCACGTCTAAAAAAATTTACTAAACATGATTCATCATTTCAGAAAAAAATATATTACATACCTCTCAAAGGTTCAGGCTCTTTTACGTAAGGACAGACTATATTTTTGTAACTGTATCGCAAACACGATCTCACTCCTTCTTCACCACCGGAACACCCTTTTTTACTGCTACGACACGAGCCACATGCTCGTGGGTTTCTTCTTCCTTTCACTTTAATCATACTTTCCTTAATCTCCGAATAAATAACATAACACGAATTTTGTGAGGTTATGATGTAGTAGTGATAATTTATAGGAAAAGGTGGTAATTTTATTTTATTATACATACAATTAAATTTTCTTAAATAATTTTTTTTTTTTTCAAAACATACCATTAAATTTTTTCTTCTCCTTAACAGTTTGTGCAAAAGCTCAGAATCCACACATATATATACGTAATGTAAGATACCGGCATTTATTTGGTATGGACAATTGTAGTTATTACATAATATATAAAAAGATTTACATTAAACAAGTTTAGTTCATTAAGTTAAAAAATTTTTATATAATTGCAGAAAATTTTATTGAGTCAATTGATTGTATGCATAATCGTAATTTTATGCACGCATAGCATTTATTTTTTTAATTGTCATTAACTTTACTGAAATATAGAGTATAGAATCGGTGATTGGCATTGGCCGAAAAGCATGTAGTCTAAATTTATGCGTGTTCAATAGTATTCTTTAATAATCAAATAATAACTATATATATAATTTTAACATATTAAACCAACCTTAATGGAAATATACGTCTCGATTAATGCTATTTTTAGCTATATATTAACAATATAAGCCATCTTAGAGTTTGGCGCGAAATGCTTATCTTGCACATGTTGTATGATGATTTGTGATAATACGTATAGTCCAGTGCAAAAAGGATTTGTACCTCAAATAGCTCTTATTAAAATATTTTTTGTACCAATTAATTTTTAATTTTTTTAATTTAATATAATTATTAGGTTATCGGATTAATAAAAATAAAATTATTTTGATTATTTTATTGATAAAATAAAAAAATTTATTAATTGTAACTTTTTTTAAAAATATTTACTATATAATTTACTATAGTAATTTATATATACTTATATATAGTAAAAAAATTAAATGGTCAAGCTTTAAAGCTTAATTCATCACAGCTAGTAATTCAATTTCGCTCAAATTTTAACCACATCTTTATCATATGCACATCAATGCACTTGCATAGTACAAGCTCATACAACTGCATATTGGTTGCGAAATTAGTTAAAATATCTTTTTTTTAAAAAAATTTTTTTCTTTTTTTTCAAATACAGCGAATTGTACATAATTATTAAAAATAAAACAATGTTAAACCAATAAAAATTATATAATAAGTTAGATTAAAACCTATTTTATTTGTTATTAAAAATTTTTAATAATTAATATCAGAAATATAAAAACTTTTACTTAGAGCCAAAATTATGAAATTTTTTGAGGTACAAATCTTTCTGCACTGGACCATAGCATTTTATTCTTGTACACCAACGCGTACATAAGGGAATTAATCAGGTTGAAACCTAGCATGAGCAAATAATATGCAAAGATGACATTTAATAATTGTGACAGATTTAATGAAATCAGATTAAAGTGAAAGTTTGATCTTAAATTTACACGTTTTGAGAAAGTAATGGTGCATTTTTTTCTTATTGTTATAAAAAAAAGGTTGGATTAAAATTATTAGTAAAGACTAAAAGAGGTTTATTGTAATAAATTTCATTATGTTCGACACTAGGATGCTGATTTTGGAAATTTTGAAGCCTTGTTCCACAATTGATGCTTAAGCCAAAATTAGTATTTGCAATTAGTATAAACACTCACACGCCTGCTGCCAGTAACAAGTCTGGGCCCGACCAGATTAGGCCCGACCCGGTCAACTTTGAAGACTTGTTACTGGCAAGGCGTGTGAGAGATACAAATGGAACCCATTTGCTGAAGTGTGCTTATCATACTAATTACAAATACTAAATTTCGGCTTAAGCACCAAGTGGAATACTGTTTTTATGCTTTTAAAATTTTCAAAATCAACCGAGCTTTTTCTCCGCACTCTATCGACACAATAATTGTTTGTGGGACTGGACTGCATAAAGTTACACAAATCGTGACAAATTGTAATATTTCCATGGGTAAATAACAGTGTTTAACAATTAAATAGTAATTCATTGAAGTTTTATGGATATTAGTTCAAAAGCGCGTCAAATACATAATATTGATACGGTCAGATCTCCCTAAATGCAACTTCTCTAAATGCATGACTTGACTTGGTTCCAACTCATATGTTACTTATAGATTTTTACCTCTCAAAATGCAAGGTTTTTTATATCGGCCCTCGCTATGCATTTAGAGAGATCTGACTGTAATTAACATTTCATCGTAACGAGAAAATTTCGCCATAACGCATTATTATGTAAATAAACAGCAAAATCACAGTGTGGATTAATTTTGCAGTATGATATTGAAGGTAAATCGATTCTTAATTATCTTAATCTTGTAATATTTTAATATAATAAAATATTTGCATAATTTTTAAGTGTTATACGTTTAATTTAATTTTTTATCTTATTTTAATATATAAACATCAAAATAAATAATAAATTAATAAATTGTGAGATATGATTAAAATACAATTGCTGAAAAAGCTCATTTTTTTTTAACATCAGTAATCGAATGTATATTAAATGTGTACCAATAAAAAAATAAACTTTTAGTAATATTCATTAAGTTTTTTAATATAAGTATATTATACTTATTTATACGTTGTATAATAGTTTTACGGTCTAATTGTATTATATTGAATTTTATAAAATTCAATAACAGCACTTAAATATTAAATAAAAACTCGCCACTATAAAATGGAATTGTACGACCATATAATAATTATTTTTTTGTATCTTTACCACTATTTAAAATCAATGACATAATTTGCAAAGTGTAATAACGAATCTAGTGTCGGTTCTAAAAATACAATTATTGCAGTTTGCATCAAAATCGTAATTCCGGTTATTAAAGCGCATAGAGATCTTGGGTTTTCCTTGAAATGACCCAAATTTTTTTGAGTAAACAGCAAATAAAACTTGTGTAACAAAACAACCCAAATTCATATGGGCGAACTTGATTGGTTGATTTATTAAATACAATAGTAAATATTTAGAGCGTTGCGGTTTTTTAAGATACCGCAAGCATGAAACCTCGATGCCGAAGGAATCACAACATAGAAATATGGGACTCTGTGCAGTATGTGGCAAGGACACCTTAGAGAATAATTTCGTAAACTAACACCAAAACTCTTACTTAAAGCTATGCAAAGCCCTGCTGCTTTGAATTTAAAAGTTGAACTTAGTTTGTAAGATCAACTTTGTCATAAACATTATACTGAGTTGGTTGTATTTGTTAGAAATTTAAGCACGAATAAAAAAAACAAGAATATAGACAACGTAAAAACACGGGGCTATGTGCAGTACGTGGCAAATATCTTTAAACAAGTACAAGAATAGGTATTTCGCATTTGTGCCAATCAAAACTTTAAATTTCTGGATTTGAAATTCCTTCTTAAGGTCTCAAGTTATTGCCAATGAAATTGCCAAGATATTAAAATACAGGACTATGTGCAGTATGTGATAAAGATCTTAAAAAAATAAAAAATTGTTTGTATCATTCAGTAAGACCTTACAAAATTGTTTATTTTTTTACTTCATATTAACATTCGCTAATCTCAAAAATAAAATATTAGTTACTAGATATATAGTCAACCAATACTAGACGTTTTAGATAAGCTTCAATTATTTTAATTAATAACATTTTAATTAATACCGGTATTTATATCTTGTGTGTTATAATTTTATAGTAATTGCGAAGTTAGCGTAGATGTTATTTAGATCAAATACGTATGAGCAATATTGTTTAATTTAATATGAGCTAAAAGTTGAAATGTGTTTCTAGTAGAAGGTATGATAGAAATATAGAATCGAATTACCGTATTCCTCCCGAAAATAAGCCCCCCTACTAATTCACATATACCCCAATAAGCACCCCTTATATAATAGAAATAAGCAACTAAATATCAAATCATTCAATTATTTGTTGAGATTATACCCGAAAATAAGCACCTCTATAGCAAAAAAAGGGTGCTTATTTTCGGAGGAATACGGTACTATTTAAAATATATAATTAAATAAAGCTTCACTGATAATAAATAATAATAAATCGTTTGACAATAAATTATTACATTTTGATTGACAAATGTCACATTAATAATTTGATTGGTTAATGGGCATGTTTTGATCATCGTATGTAATAAAATCGAATTTGTGACAATATTGAATGGAGTAAACTTTTTATCCGTTATGTAAAAAAAATTTTTTTCGGTTATAAAATTTGTACAAAATGGCTTTGTGTTTCATAATTAACACTTAACAAAAATCTCAATTTTGGTTTGGGAGACCCCGGAACCCTATTTTCAACGCAAAGACCCCATATAAGTCCTTCGCTTCGCTCCGGACAATCAAATCAGATGATTTGCCGATTCTAGGAGAATTTTACAAATTTTAATGAATATAGAGATACGTTATAAAATATAATTGATCAAATTTCCGAGGTTATAGATGGTATATTAATCCATATTTTATAACTTATCTTTATATTCATTGAAATCTGTAAAATTCTCTTAGAAACAGGAAATTGCCTGATTTCTCTCTGCGAAGGTCTCAACTTTTTGCAAACTGCAATATAGCGCTTTTCAAAAAGATGTGATCCCATTATTTTTGTGATGATGATCGGGAAATTTCCTAGTTTCTAAATTACAGTATCTATGAATCCATATTTTTGATCGGTATTTATTCGAAATCGATAAAATTCTTAAAACCAACAGAATCACCGATTCTTGCATGACATTGTGACCTGCAGAGTTCTATAGCGGTTTGCAAAAAGGTGTGACCCTACGATTTTCATGATGATGATATTAGGAATTCTCTGCAATTCTAGATTGTCTATTAATCTTATTTTTGATTAGTTACGTATTTCTAGATTGTAATATTCTCTTAAAATTGAAAAATTACCTGGTTTCCCGCGATTTACTTAATATCATAATCTGCAAAGGTCACACCTTTTTGCAAACCGCAATAAAAGCGCAATAATCAACAATCTAGAATTTCAGAAATTTCCCTCGCTCATCATTAACAAAATCATGGGGTTTGCAAAGCGCTATATAACAGAAATAAAGATCGATTCTAATTTGATTAACGATTAACGATTAAAACATTTATCATAGAGTCGATTCACGCTCTATACTGAAGCTTCAAGCTGGGCTATTGCTCTTGGTCACTTATTATAGTCGAGTTACGCGAGCCTTTCAAAAAGTACTTCAAATCATATAAATTATGTCTTATTAGATCGTGTAACACGTTATTTTAGGTAGCTCAAACAGCGTAACATTTGTTTTTTTTTTAATTTATTGAATAAAAAAGGCTGAGATTAGAGTATTTTCGAGTTATTGGTTGGCAAATCCGAGCACCAAGGAGCATTTACACCAAAAGGTCAAAGCTCGGTAAAGGCCCAAATTAACTACTATTGATAAATTCATATATTTAGATCGATTGCGTCGATATTAAACTCTTATAAAAAATTCTTTAAACGTCTTTTAACCCTTTAATTAAATAAATAGGCAAGAAGAAATTTTACTTGTGATCTTGCGACTTAGTCGGTATATAATCATGTGTGTATAAAATTTGCCGGTCCCGGATAGTTGCCATTAAAGGAAGAAATGTATCATTATATACTCCTGTTAAAATTTGTAACTACAAACTATAACATATATGTACATAGATAAACGCATGTTATATGCATTAATGCAATAATATGTTAAATAAAACATGCCATATTTCCATTAAGGAGTTGTAATGTGGTAAATAAAACATGCCATATTTCCATTAAGGAGCAGAATACCGAATTAGAAATAAATGTCAATAATAAATGTTACATTAATATTTATAAAACTGTATCTTCAAAGCACAATTCTAGATATAATATTATTGTATCCAAATATTAACCAACTTTTGTGATACAACGCCAATTAATTGAATCCAAAAGTTTTAATTTTTAGGTTAGTCTGACATTCTTGATCAATTTAAAATTTCGTTTCAACTTCATCACGAAGTTTATTTTTTATAAAATCTACATAGTTCTAGAACTTTGTATAATTATTATATAGAATACTATATAAAAATTATATTTGTTAATTTTTATATATTATTTAATATAGAATTTATGTAAAACTTTATTTAACTCATATAAAAATAATTGTATAAGAAAAATTATGTAAATGTTATATGTTCATGAATTTTATGTATTATAATTAACTTTCCAGGCAAATTTGCCTGGAAAATTTACTTTAAATAAGACATATTTAAAACTAGCATCGTTATTGGCATTTTTTTAAAAATCATATTCTAGTATTTAAAAATCGCCCTTGAACTATATATTCCATCGGAGATTTTTATTTACTGTAATAGTAATACCGTAGGAGTTAATGTTACAGTCACATAACGATTATGGTATTACGGTTACATAACGATCATGGAAAAAATCCGACTCGGAAAATTTAAAATTTAAAAAGGCATATTTGGCTTTGGACTAACACCCAAGTTTCAAATATATTGATCCAAGTCATATGTATAAATTATCAGGATTTTAGATTGGACGCGATGTATCGATTGAGTCAGTTGGTCTAGTTACTATTTAATATTCATTCACCTGAATACATTAATACCATCTAATCGGGTCAAATCTACTTGAACGAACTTCAAAATAAAAATAATAATAATAATAATAATAAAAAAGTAAATATTTGTTGCATCTAATTTTATTAGATGTCACCAATTACTGAAACGATCCTTTTTTTATTACAGGCATTGGATAACGAGTTAAGAAAAATAGAATTTTCAATGTTTAGTAATGATCTTTTCAACATTTTTACAGATAAAAAATATACTAACAATTAAGTATGCGTTACCATAAACTTAATCTTTATTATTTTTTGAATGAAAATCTCTAAAGCAATTAGGTCTTATTTTAGAGCAACATAATGGTACTTTACACTTAATGCACCTGAGCTGGCTTTGTAGAGGATTATCATAATCAATGGCTTTTTCGCCACATTGTGCCAAATAACAGCAATAAGTGCAAAACACACTTTTTTTTTTGCCATTCAACAAGGTGATCTCCCTCTAATAAGCAAGTTAAAGGAAGTTCAAAATTCTTATTTATAACAATTCATTTTCCTTTTGATGAAGTTGGCTCCTTTTTTTCCAATGACTAAAGCTTTACTAATCAAATCCCATACTAAATTAATTCAAAAATCCTTACTTGGAATGTTTGAATTAGTTACTTTACAATAAATAAATATACAGTTTACAAAAACAGTGAATCGTTAAGTTTATTTACTTATATACGAAAATTGTAAGATTTGGATGATAAGATAACTCGCCAGAGGCGTGACATTGGTGATTTGATATTAATTTATTTAAAGAATTTATTAAAGATAATTCAGTTATATGAATATTGGAATCCTGTAGGAAAGGATGTCCTTTTCAAAAGAAAAATTACAGGGTTTTTATAACTTTTTCTAAACTAACAATTTCAAGAGGCTTAGGAATAAATCGATCTTTCATCATGAAAGAATCAAGGAAGAATCACTATAACTGAGGGACTTATAATGATAAGTACTTTATGATTATAGTAACGATGGCTATGTTTAACAATATTTTTTATATTTTTAACTACTTTTAACTAATTCTTAATTTTTGATTTCTTGGATTTCAGTTCTTAATCACAGATTTTACTGCACCTAATTCTGAAGATCATTTTTAGCCCGTGACAACAGTATCAAGCATCCCAAAAAATAAAGGAAACCATGTTTGTTTAACTGTCAATTAACAGTTGTAATATCCACAAAGTTGGTCAGCAATTCAACCTTACCCATGTAAAACTGTAGTCATTATTATCTTTGGGATCTCCGATTTCTTTTAATATCTATCCAAAAACTCAACATACTATATTTACATTGGAGCTTGTTTAACAGGGTTGCTGCCTATTATAAATGACTTTTTAATTTTTACCTAAAATTTGATAAATGGTAGTCAGCATGTTTATGGAACTAGTGTCCAACCAAAAAAACAACTAAAATGTTATTAATTACTTTTCCAAGAGTGTGTTCCAGTCAAATGCAATTCCTTTGCCAAATTTTAACTCTTTGGTAACTCTGAATGAATTTGTACAAACAGTGCCATAAGCACTAATATTCTTTTCTTAAATATTTAAAAAGGAAATACTAGAAAAATAATTATCTATATATAAGCTTATATATATATAATATATTAGAAAGTATATTGGCCAAATAGGTGACCAAGCACCCAATATTATTAAGTCTAGCAATAGATTTTATTAAATCATTACTTTTAACTTTCAATGTAAACATGAACACCCATGTATACTATAATTGTATAAAAAAATTGTTTTATACTCTTCTGGGGTAGGTTTGTTTTTAACTCTTGCTGTGTATATACTTCTTCTAGAAAAATGTACTATTTTTTATCAATAGATACTTGTGAACTAGAGATATAATATTTTTTTAACTATTTTTTAAATGTAAGACACAAATGACTTTCAAATACCATTGTAAATAAAGTTGACCTGGTATTGAAATATGAAAGAACCTCTTAATTTGTTGGAACCTATAAAGAGATATAAACCTTTTAATTTCATGATTCGCCCTTTTATTATTTTGATTCTATAAATCATCTATTGCATTAATATGATAAATTCTATTATTCCAAACCAAATTTTAAGTTATTCAAAGTTAACAAATTCCAAACCCAACCATCTTTTTTACTCTTTATTTGCTCATATATATTGGTATTCTTGACCATTAAACACAACTACTCATTAGTAAAAAAATAATTAAAAAAGTAAAAGTAATGGTATGATACCTAATTAAAATTCATAGAGAAGTGTTATATATTCTTTATAAAGTGAATGAATATTTTAAATAAGATTAAAAGTAGGTGATTCTAAAGATGATAATTCTAAATCTTAATAGCTACTTAGTTCTTTGTTCTTTCTTTTCCCTTAATCTTTATCTCTACCTCTTCCTTTACTCTATCTTTTTTTCTACCTCTATTTCTACCTTTTTCTCTACCTCTATTTCTTACTCTATTTCTTCTAGTATTTACTTTTCTTTTTGTATCATTATCAAATTCTTTTGTAAATTTTTTGTTATTTATTTATTGCATTACTAGTAGCTCTTATGTTTGTAATTAATTATTAACTTTTTGTAGTAGTTATATTTGAAAGTAGCTAAATATTGTAGAACAAAATCTTATTAAAGGCCATATTATCAAGAAACATGAGTAAAGGTTTATTTATTTTATTTTATTTGCTTTTTTTTTAATAAAAATTTGATGAATTTTTTTTAAAAATAATACTAATAAAAACAAAAATAGAAGTAGTACTGCTATGAAACTTTTCTTTGTTTTTTAACAAAAAGGACATAGTAACTGAATTTTTTATTTTTACTTTATTTTTTTAGAATAATAAAAGAAAGTAACTAACATAAATTATTAATAAGACAAAATTGTCAGATGGTAAGGTTTGTGTGTTTGTATATAATATTAAACAATAATATGAGCCTAATGCTCCAGCTAAAGTCTTATCATATAATAAAAAACAAAAAACTAAGAAAACCAAATAATAGTATATAAACAAAATAATAATTTATCAACTACCTCAAAACATATATAATAATCTTACAACTAATTGTTTCAGTTTATATATTTGACAAAGTAATTATTTAGCATTAATTGTAGAGTAGCTTTAAATGTATTTAAATATTTAAATATTATTTCATATATGGGGTCTGTTCCTTGAAAATGACCTTACGGGACATAGTAAATCATATGATCAAAACTTGATTTTCAAGGAACAGACCCCATATAATAAAAATCAAAAAATAGTTATAATCCAAATATGTATATATATATATATGATTTCTTAAGAGTAGAGTAAATATAGATCATTTATTATATAATTTTAGCAGTACAATGAGATTTAGATAGAAAATAGGAATCTGCTACAAATTAAACTTTTTATAATTTAGATAGAAAATAAGAATCTGTTACAAATTAAACTTTTTATAATTTAGATAGAAAATAAGAATCTGCTACAAATTATAATTTAGCCAAAAATTTTATAATATATAGTACAAAATACTTTTTTTATAATAGTAAAATTTTAATAAATAAAGTATTTGAAAAAATTATACTTCTATATATTGTATAGTTTTTCAATAGGTTTAAATTTTTTTAGTTATACAAAATAATTAATTCTAATTAGTTGAATCTATATTGTTTACAATTCTGATTAGTTGATCATCTGATTTTATATGATCACAACATGATCACTATTAAAAATGATATATGTTCATCCTACTCTTAATAATGAGATCAATAAAAATATATATATTTACACATATATATATACTTAATGTACTGTGGTAGTGCTAATTTAGATTCTTAATTATTTGATATCTATTAAGTATAATATATGCAATAATAGAGCATTACAATAATACTAATTTAAGTAGAGTTTCTCAAAGTTGAATCAAATTAAATATCAGATATATTTGAATTTGATCGAATTGAATAAACCCTTGATTTGAATTTGATTTGATCAAATCAAATCAAATTAAATCAAATCAAATTTATTTGTAATTTTTAAAAAATTTTAAAATTTTGGTTGCTTTTCAAAATTTCAATTTACACAAATTTTTACTAATTTAATTAATTTTTAGTATTACTATAAATAAAAAATGTTCTACTAATCAAAATAGCTCTAGTTTTATAAAAAAAATGCAATTGTTTTAATAAAATTTTTATAAATAGTTATCATATCTATAGTTTCAATAAAAATTTTTAAATATTTGTCAAATTGAATTGAATATTTTGTCAATTTGAATTTGATTTGATTTGAAATTTTTGTATTTGAATTTGATTTGAAATCAAATATTTGATTAAATCAAATCAAATCAAATTATGAAACCCTAAATTTAAATCTATTAGTTACAGTTATCATATGTTATCAAAATTAGCTATATTCAAAAATAAGCTACTCTTTGATTTTTTTAAAAATCTTAAAAAAAACTATTAGCAGTTGCTATATATAAAGGTCCAAATTTTACTAAGTAAATCTTAAAATGATATTAAATAAATTTGTTTTAAGCATCAAGATATACTTATAGTAAAGTTTGGTATTATTTGGACAATTTTTTATTAGTAATTTTTTTAATTTTTAAAAAAATTAAAAATTTAAAAATAAGTTATTGTATGATTTTTTGTATAACTTTTGGCAAAAAAGTTAGTTTATTTTTAGAAATATATAGTATTTATCATGTTTTTAAATTACTTTGTGCTATATTTTAAACAAATTTGTCTAAAACTTATTATTAAGGATAGAGGTACATAAATCATTTTTTATATGATATGCATTGTCAATTTTTTATGTGTAACAGATTATATAGTAAACACAACTCTAATTCGGTAATTACCTATTTAGAAATATTTTTACTATTTGTTTTTTTGTATAACCTAGGCATATTTGAAGCCCTGACAAATTTAGCTATAAGAAAGTATATTTTTTTAAAATAATACAATCGCTAAAGATTTTATTACTATAAATAAAAGATTTAATTTGTATATTACCAAATTTTGGAAAGATTGACAGTAGTTTTAAAAAACTTTTATTAGTAGCGTATTTCAAATTTTGTATAAAATCCCAAAATACCAAAATCATATAATAAATTATCTATATACACTCTACCTTTAAATATTTGTACAAATTCTTTTATTTATAAAAAATCTTGTATATAGGGAGTTGTTAATTAGTACGATTTATTGCTACATAAAAATTTACTAAACATTTTAGATTTTCTAAACAAATTTGTTTGGAATACAGATTAAGGAATAAATGTTTAAATAAAAATTTTTGCATTAATAAATTTTATATATTATAATTATATACTGCAAAAATTTAGATAAAAATTAGTGATGGATTGCTTCCTAAAAAGACCAAATAAGAACCAGTTTTTTTAACTAATTTTATAGTAAACCAGTTCTCAGTTCTGAGTCCAGTTCAGAGGTTTTCATAAATAGTTAATTAAATTATTAAAAAAGTATTTTGATAATTACTTATTTTAATAGTACTTAATTTAATTTTTACTACTAGCTAATAGAACTATTAAAAGTTGAAGACTAAAACTGAACCAAAAAGCATTAATGAACTAGTTTAATTAGAACTGAATGGACTTACCCATATTTAATAAAAATTTTATATAAATTTTGTATATTAATAAATTTTTTAAGCCACTTTGCTTAACAGTATGTCTCTTTATTAATCATTTATAATATTTGTTACTGTATATAGATGAAAGTACAACTAGCCACGTATGCACTTTTGGGGCCTAATTTAATTTTTTCTTTTTTTTTTTTTATGGTGAGTCCTTGCTTGTATCTTTATTTGGTAATTTATGTACTAGTAAATAGTTACATATATATGAACAACTTAAATTGTACAGAGACAAATACATATAAATTACATGCAAGAATAGAAACTCAGACTAGTTTATTTGCGACTTGGGGCCTAATTTAAGTAGTCCACTAGAACCCCAAAATATTATAAATAGATTAGGTTTATTGTAAAATTACTAAAAATAGTAAGATTTGCAGCAAACCCTCAAAAATAAACAAAAATTACTATAAATAAAAAAGATTTGTATAAAAAAACCAAAAATAAACAAACTAATATCTAATCTATTTATATATATTTCAGGATCCTAGTCCATCTGGAAGTTTTATACTAACTACTATATCTGTAAATCTAACTACAGGTATTGTCTATTTAAACTCTTTGGTCTATGCTTTTCTATTACTTATCTAACAAATTTCAAAACAGAAGCTAAACTACTTGTCAATAAATACTATTTCTTAGACTACTTTACTCTTACAGAGAATTCTTGCTATAACAATATGCGTTTTACTCATATATTGTATAATCTTTAGTAATTTATGCTATGGTGTTAACTAACACTTGTAGTTAGTAATACTCTTGAACTGCTACTATTATCTACTTCTGCTCTTGTAAGGTTCTAGCACCTATTACAACTATTCTACTGGTCCTTATACCAGTATATTCAGTATATTTCAAACTTCCAATTTAGAAGGATCAATTTACTTGGTATTAGGTGCTATTATAGTTCTTCTTTTCTTGGTACCTATTTTCAAAGCATAGATTCTTTTTCTTTAGTATAACTCTAGTAGTCAGGTTGATAGGCCTTCTTTTTTGAAAGTTTTTGTTATCTGGTTTTTTGGCTCTAGTTTTTAATATTCTAGGTTTGGTACTGCTATCAAAGATCTTTGCTATCTTATTATTTGGGATTTGCCAAACAGGTTTTTATTTTTCTAGTTTCTTGGATTTGTTTGTGTAATAATATACAAATTTACCCTAAAGCTCCTATTTTAAATAGTGAACCAAGATTACAAGTAGTATACCTAACTAATTAATAAAAATATGGTTACTATAATATAGATCTATCTTTTAAAGTGTTGTTAGTAAAATTTGAACTCTTGATCTGCTACTTGGGGTAACATCTTAACAACTTTCTAAGTTGCTATACCTATATATTAATAAAATTTACATATATAATTATATAACCTTTATATATTATAAAATTTAAATAACTTTTTATATATATTTTAAGAAAAAAAAATAGTCAATATATTAAAATTTTACTAGAGTATACCTGTTGTATTACTAAGTAAAATAATTATAACTTTTATTTTCATTCTAATATTTTATTTTGAGTATTAAATATTGCAGATTAATATAATCAACCAATTAGATCATAGGATATTGTATAACAAAATGAATAAAAATTAGAAACTATTAAAAAAATTTAAAAATTTTAAATATCTTAAAATTTTATTATTTATACTAATTTCAGGCTTTTAATTAAAAGTTTTTAGTACTTAATTTTGCATATATACATGCTCTCTAACTTTAATTTTAATACTAGTTTGAACTCTAATTTTGACTAATAATAATTTTAATTTTTTTTAAATATTAACCTGCAATATTACAACCTGCTAAATTAAATGACTTTCTTTATTTATATAGCTATTTATTATATTTTAATTTTAAATATATAACTGTTAAATAAATATTATTATTAGAATAAATAACCTGAGTTGCAAAATAGTGAAATTTGTCTTGTAGATCAGGTTAGAGTAAAATTTGCATTTAAATATGTTTTTTATTATATAAAAGCAGGTTTCACTTTCATTTGATATTCATAACAGATTTTACTATTTTGCAACTTAGGTTTTACACTATTATATTATCAGAGTATAGCAGAGAACCTATATTTTGTGCATATATATAATCTATATCATGTAACTCATTGCATGTACTAGAGCTCAATACCATCAGTCTGTTTGCAAATTACCAAATATGATTGGTTGTTAAGATGCATATAAAAAAAGATTATCATTTATCTAATAGCTTCGAACATTAATAATTCTTGTTTTTCTAGTATATAAGTATAACTATGCAAGTCAATTAGGGATGTTAATAGTGTATAATACTCCGGAGTAACGTAGGAGTATAAGCCACTCCATACTAGCGTGATTTAGGCATCACTCCACTCTGGCTTATTAAGATATACCTAAAAGAAGTAAATCACTCTAGAGTAATACTATTAATGTAAAATATTTTATACTCTGGAGCCACTATTATATCATCTGTAAAGTGGTTTATACACTGGAGTAACTATTATATAAATATAAAATCCTATACTATAAATATATAAATTTACTCTGGATTATATATCGGATTATACTTTGGGTTATACTTCAGAGTATGCCCCGACTTAAATATTTGGCTTATAATAGATTAATACTTCAGTGTTTAATTATAGAGTTTGCTCTGAGGTGGTGTACTCTAGTGTGCTATGGTTTTGGGTATTACTCTAGTAGAGTACGCTCTACACTACCCTGGAGCACTCCATTAACATCCCTAAAGTCAATATTGGGTTCATAAATCTAAATAACATTTCTGTATAGCTTTATATAAAATGTATTAGATAGTACCAATATTATAGTATCTTTAGACCATGTGTATTTGTATATATCACTATAATTATATTGATATTTAGATCTACTAATATCTAACTATAGCAACATTTTTTAAAAGAATTAATTTATATATTGCACATTGTGAGGATATGGAATGTTCCTGACAACTAATAATATCTATAACTGAATAACTTTTCTACTTTAAACTATTAATAATATATATTTACAAATCTTAAATCTTAATGTGGCAGGTAAGAAAGAGGCGTTAATTAACTTGGTCTGAGAGTTAGGCTTAAGGTCTTGCTGCGGCAGTTCTAAAGTAGGATAAGTATTGCTCCTATATATTGCTTTTTTTTTTATTTTAAGTAGGTACTGATTAATATTTTTCTTTTCTTTAGGTTAAAATGGTCTATTTTAATTGTAGACTTGGATCACATATCACAGGACAAGAGCAATCAGATTGCCAATTAGGGTTGACGTAATTGTCTGATCTGGTTTGAGGACAATTCTACGTGTTGGCAGAGTATAGCAAATAATTAGCGAAGTAGCTAATTGTACAATAAATAAGGTAATTAATGATCTAATCAATTCAGGGTTTATATAAATTGCTTTGGTCGATTACTAAGTTTTTTATTCTTTTATATTTTTAGTTGATGAAAACAGGTTTTATGATATTCTTGAAGTTATAGTTAATATGAAAGAGAATTTTTGGGAAATGAAAATGTTGAAGTTTTGAAGATAAGTTTGTCTTTGGAAAATTCAAGGAAAACAACTACTAACACTTCTACTCTAATTTCGAAGGTTATTCTTAAACTTCACACTTGAGTTAGTTTTATTTGAATAAAAAGAGGTCATGTATTTATACTTTTACATTACTGCGTCTTTTACAATATTGCTATGAAATTTTCAAGTACTAACTAGTTTTTCTAAACTAATTATATTTGATATCTTTGATATCTTTAATATCACTAATATCTTTACTATCCCAAAGATTTCTATTATACTTGATATCTTGAAGTTAATTAATATATTTGACATGCTAACTCTTTCTGACGATCCTCTGGACCAAAATTTCCCATAAGCACTGATCTACAAAAATTTTGTAGTTAGTATTTTTATATATAACAAAAACTCTATCTAGAAACAACTTGGATACAGGACTTCAGATTGCATACGAGAAGACTGAAATAGAGCTGAAAAAGATTTTTCCTTGTGGGTTTGGTTCTCTGGGTAGAAGACTTCGTTGCTATAGAAAATGTAGTAGGGCTACAACCCTGGAGTTTTTTGTCAAAAGATGTGAAGTCTAGACAGAAACATACTTTTGGTTATCTATACTATTCTACAAACCGTAAAACTTACACTCTTTACAAGTTTTGGTCACCCTGCTATCTCTCTTTGGTTTTTTCGAAATTTCACCAAAAAGTGGGCAATTCAGTTTACCCCCTCCAAAAGATCGACATTGTTTACTCCTTCCAATTTCTACCTAATCGGAATCAGTCACGAGTGAATTTGAATCCTGCGAATAAACAAATGACACGTAAGATGTTTTGGTGGAAAATTTGAGATAAAATTTCTTTCTAGAACTTTCTATTAGGCGTAGTTTAGTTTTCTTTCTTTTATGTACATAATACTTTGGCAGAATTACGCTATGCAGTATTATAATTTTTAAACATTAGCAGTATTAGTATTAGTATTAGTATTAGTATTTGTTATTTCCTCTCTTTTTTCTCATTTTTTTTAGATAGGATTAGTCAGTTCCGCCTTGTTTATAGGCTTTTTCTTTGTTTCTCTCATCTTACATCTTTTTCTTTTGTTGTTGTTTTTGGTTTCTCGTCTAGGTTCGATGCTATTTCACCTCTTTTTTTTACAACCCTTTTATTTCTTTTATATTTCATTTTTTTCTTGAATGGTAGTATACAGATAATAGTACATGCTATTATTATCTGACCCCACCATTGAAGCTAGGTGGGAGGGATTTGAAGAGAAATCCTATAAACTTGACGGCACTGACGTTGAGACTCCATTCTCTCAGGAGTTTGGTGTGACGAGTTGCATTTGGGCACTCTTAGAAGTAGCCGGATGATGTTGGACCTATATATTAGTGGATATACTAGTTCGTTTACAATTGTAAACTTCTCAGGATTAATAAACTAGTTAGGCTCTAGCAAGGCTGTCAAAGTTAAAAAAATATATATATATATATATTTGACATGCTTAATTTCTTTGGGATATTTAAGATACTAACTATCTCAAATTGTTAAATCAAGTTTAGGGCAGATAAGAACGTACTATATCTCTAGAGACTTATAGTATTATATACTAATCTCAAAAGTTCTATACTGTAAATATAAATAATAGTATAATGAAGGAAGGCTATATATATTTACATATAAAAAGAAAACTATAACGAGTATTTCAAGGGGCTGAGTACTCTGATGCTTCTCACAACGTGTGATATTGTTGCATCTAAAATTAGGTATAACGTAAAATCAAAACAACTAAAAAATCTATTTTTTTATTGGATAGGGTTAGGGTGAGGTAAAGATCATATGTACGGGCGAAAGAGGTTTTATAGTAAAATTTTGCAAGGAATTTTTTTTTGTTAGAATCCAAAGAGTAGTTTTATATATTTAATTTTAAATTATAGATGATTTTTGACAAAATGAACGTTTGTTTTGAATTTTTGATTATATAACATTATACCTGATCTTGAAATTTGATTGGAAGAGTGACATATAAGGCGCATCACCATGAAGCAATGAATAAATTTACCTTTTTAAAATCATATATATAATTACTATGAAAATGTCTCTAGTTAAATCAACATTTGGATATATTATTATCAGCAAGTACATTTTTTATAAAATCTATAGATCTACAATTTACATAAATATTATATAGATTACTAAATAAAAATTATATATTTTAATTTTTATATATTATTTAAGAATTTATATAAAATTTATTTAATTTATATAAATATTATATGCTTATAAATTTTATTATAATAATTAATAACTTTTATATACTTTAAATATTTAAATAAATATTTATATAATTTTACATATTAATAATTTTATTTATTATAATTATATAACTTTTATATATTATATAGTTTAGATAAAAATGCTATATATTAATAATTTATATATATATAATGATAACTTTTATGTTTTATAAAATTTAAATAAATTTAATTTTACTAGGGTAACCCTATTGTATTTCTAATTAAAAATGTTCCTCTTGTAATTTTATCCTAATCCTAATTTTTTGACTTTAATTGTAGGGGTTATTTAAGATGTGCACATGCACAGCTGTGCACCCCTTTATGTTTCTAAAATTTTACTAAAATAACCTCTATTGCAATCTCAAAATTTTACTATCATAACCCCTAATGCACTTTTAACAAAAAATGCTTCTCTCGTGATAATACCTTTAAATTCTAAATTTAATTCTAATTATATTTTTAACAAACCCTAACCCTAACTCTAACTCTAATCCTAATTATTGTTTGTATTTGTAACTATGGTGTGCATAGCTGTTTTAATTATTGTTTATATTTGTTTTTATGGGGTGCACAGCTGTGCACAGTACACAAAATTAATAATTCCTTAATTATAACTGTTATTTTTATTCTAATATTTACTATTCATTACAAAGTTGTTTTTTTATAAAATCTACATAGATATACAACTTTATATAAATATTATATAGAATACTATATAAAAATTATATATGCTAATTTTTATATATTATTTAATATAGAATTTATATAAAATCTATTTAAACTTAAATAACAATAATTCTATAAAAAAAAAAACTTATATAAATATTATATATTTATAAATTGAATATTTCTAATTTACACTACAGGTAATTATCACCTATAGTCAATTTGCCAATTAAAATTTAGGATCAAATATAATATGTAAATTAATTTTTGTATAACAAAAACAAAGAAATTTTTAAAAATTGCTAAATTTGCTTCTAACCTAAAACTTGGCTATAAAACTTCTTTTTTTATACTAAAAAAAATTCCTTGCTATATTTTACTATATATAAAGCTCTATTTTAATCTTTAGCCTTAACCCTTAACCTAATATTAAAAAAATTTTACTTTTATTTAATTTTTTTTTTTTAGTTTTACAACCGAAACCATTCAGTCAATTATTTATTAATTGTTTGAAATTTTTTAGTACATTTTTACAGTACAAAGATCAGCGAATTACATATAAGAAGTAACTGACTCAGACTACTTTATCTGTGGCCCAAAGTTGGCTATAGTAGAACAGCAGTCCTTCATAGTCTTATTTGCCAGGTTTTAATCCCAGACTAACTAATCTACCACGCCTCTCAATGGCCTAGTTTTTTAGTAAAACCTGCCAGGAGTTCGTGATATATCTTTACTACATCCCGTGATTTCAGTTAAACAAATAATAGTTTCAAACTAACAAGTTCAAACTACGAGGGTTTGGACACCAGGTCTAAGCCTCAACGACCTGCTGTTCGTAAGGGTAGTGACATATATTACGTAATATAATTTTACTATACCCCCTACCCTCTCCCCTCTACATAAGAGAAATTTGATTGGCTATTATGAACTTCTATATTTAACGTAAGATTTCAGAGACCTCCTCTCCCCTCTAAAATATTACGTAATATCTGTCACCACTCTAATAGGTCCGTTATGACTACCATTATTGACATCCTGAGTTCCTGGTACCACGGTATTGCAGTTTCCTATTACATCTAGCTAAGCCTCTTCATAGAAAATTGATATTCGCTATCTACAAGATTTGAACCGGCGACCTTCCGATTTGCGACCTCAAAGCATAACCGCTATGCTATCGGACCCGAGGTCTTAACTTTTATTTAATAAAAATTGGTTATTTTTATTTATTTATTTAAATTACAAATAATAATTACCGTAAACTGCCGTATAAACAGCCCGGGTCTGGTACATTCCACCAAAAAAATTAATTAGTAAAAAAAAGAAAATTATTAGTAAAAATGAGAGGGGGTCTGATATGTGGGGGGCTGTTTATACGGCAGTTTACGGTACCTGTGGTAAATATTAGTTATTTTTTTATAAATTTTATGTATTATAATTAATTGATAATCTGTTTCCAAATGAGGAAACTATATATAACCATATATAGTAATTGTAATACACATGGCTATGAGATTTACTATAGTTAAAATATAAACAATAGTTGGTTTACATTAGTCAGCAAATTATTTTATGCCAATATCTATGCAACTACCAAACAGATTTTAATGATATTACTATATTAAAATTAAAAAATAATGCTCTACAAGATTACTTAGAAATTGAAGATATATTTACTTAGTAGAAAAATGACTTCACTTTGTCGTGAAGTACCATTTGTGGCTTAGCAATTATATATATCATAGTAAATAATATAGATCTGTATGTTGCAATTTACTATATATAGCTCCTTCATTTGGAAATGGATTATCAATTAAGTAACTTTTATATGCTAAATATCTAATAAATTTTTTATATAAATTTTATATATTAATAAATTTTTTTATATAAATTTTATATATTAATAAATTTATATATTATAATTAGGAGTTAGATATCCTGTAATAATTGACCAATAAAATTTCAAGGCAGGTATAATATAGCACAATTAGGACAATGCTTATAACTTAAAATTTCATATATAAAACTATTCTTCACTCTCTAACAAAAAAAAATTTCACGTAAAATTTTAGTATAAAAACTAATTTTACATTCTAACTTTACTTAATCTAACCCTAACTCAACTAACAAAAAACCTAGTTTATTTATTATACAATGTATAAGCACATCGCTAGCGGCAACACATAGATTTATTCTTATAATTATATAACTTATATATATTGTAAAATTTATATAAAGTTTTATAAAATGTTATATATTAAAAAATTTATATACCCCGACCAATTACACTCTGACTCTAACAACTGCCCACTGATAGGCCAAGCCCTTCGAAAAGTTAGCATTTGGTCCATAGTGTGGATCAAATACAGTACACCTACAAATAGTATTTTAACTATCCAAATCTAGGTGAGTCTTGACCACTCTAGTAGGTTTAGGTCGCAGATAAATTAGTCTGAGCTTCTATTCTTGCATGTAATTTATATGTATTTGTCTTTGTACAATTTAAGTTTTTATATATGTAATTACTTATATAAATTACCCAATAAAAGATATAAGCAAGGCCTCACCTTAAAAAATATATATATATATATAATTATATAACATAAAATTTATACATATGGGCGGATTTGATTCATATGATGATGGGTTGTTATATTGTATATCAGTAATGTACAATATAACAACCCATCATCATATGAATCAAATCCGCCCATATGCATATAAATGCTATATATTAATAAATTATATATATAATTATGTAACCTTTATATATTATAAAATTTACTCAAAATTTTACTAGGGTAGCCTTGTTGTATTCTTAATTAAAAATGCTCCTTTCATAATTTTACCATAAACCCAACTTTAATTCTAACTCTAACTTAATAAAATTTTTATTTTTATTCTAATATTTTTACTTATTTGCCTACTTAATACATTTTTATATTTTTAAATTTTTGTTATGTAACTGTTAAATAATTATTATTTATAATTATATTTTTATGTATAAATTATATCTATATAAGCCTACATTGGGTTTATAGGTCTATGTATAATTTTTAAATATAATTCACATAAAATTTCTATATAGCTTTATATAAAAATAACTTTGTGATATTTGGCTATTTAACACATTTTTATTTTTAAACTTTTTTTAAATAAATATTATTTAAAATTATATTTATGTATAAATGAATGCTATGTAAGTCTACATTGGGTTATTTATCTATAAAAATTTTTAAATATAATTTATATAAAGTTTCTACATAGCTTTATGTAAAAACAACTTTCTAATGATAGGACAATTTCCTTATTTTTTTGAGGTATTGATATAAACAGAGTGACATATAGTGATTCACTGGGTGCTCTTATGTCAAGAAAATCCAGAGCTGCAGATTACTGCAGATTACTGTCAGAACCAATAAAAATTGCAGGATCTTTGGATCTTTATGTAACATAAACAACCTGCTAACTGAGGTAATAGCACAAATTTTACTATGACAACCAGTTTAGTTTTCTAAGTAAAAAATGTGTATCATGAAATTTTTACCTATAGAGAGAGAACTTTTTTATGTTAAAATAAAAAAAAAGCTATTATTATCAAAAATTTAGTTTTACATCAAATGTATATTATTTCTTGACATAAGTGTTCCCGATTCACTACATAACATTTTCAATTTGTAGTCATTATAATATTCTCATTAAATTGAGTTTAAGGGAATGAGTTTTCATCCCACCTCTATAGGACCCCAAAATCTACATACGTACGTATCTCCATTACTAAGTACATTTTTACATAAGGCTATGTAGAAATCTTACATAAATTATATTTAAAAATTATACATAGACCTATAAACCCAATGTAGACTTACATAGTTATAATTTATACACAAATATGGTTATAAAAGATGGGGCGGGAAGCCAATACCAGAACCTGCACTTCCCATAGTTGTTAGGAATAGAATCGAGAAGGAGTTCAAAATATTAAAACATTACAATCCGAACAAGATAACGGAGATAGGCATACACAATTTAATAAGTAGTAGGTGAATAATATGTAATATAATTAATTAATCATGCAATGGTATACGTATAACAGAATTAAATAAAGTACGCCTCCGGCGTCCCCCCAGGAGGGGTTTAATAAAAAAAAAACAATATGGTTATAAATAATATTTATTTAACAGCTACGTATCTAAAATTTAAATATAAACATGTATTAACATTATTTATTAACGAGTGATAAAAAAATGGTTAAAAAAATTGTTTGTAGCAAATGTCATATTGAACAAAGCTACAAAAAATTTTTTAATAATCCCTTATCATTAAAAAATTTTTCGAATCTTTATTTAGTATGATATTTGCTACAACAAATTTTTTTAGACATTTTTTTTTATCGCTCATTGATAATAAATAATGATAAGCGTTGTGGACTCAATTATTTTTATCAGGTGACATCAGCGGCATTTTAAAAGTTATAATTAAAGTTATAATTAGAGTTAGGGTTAGGGTTAGGAATATTAGGGTAAAATTACAAGGGGAGCATTTTAATTAGTAACACAGCAGAGATATTGACTTCTTTCCTTAAAATTTATAAAACATTTATTTAAATTTTATAATATATAAAGGTTATATAATCAATATATTTGTAGCATCGTATGTACAAAATTGTTAATAACTCAAAATTTTACTAGGGATACCCCTGTTGTGTTACAAACAAAAATTGCTTAACCTTAACCCCAACTCTAACCCAACTCTAACCCTTACACTAACTTTAACTATATTACACCTGGGCTTATGGACACCGGTTACAGAAAATATATTTGTAACCATGGCTACAAATATACTATTTATAATTATATACATACCGGTACATATATAATTTATACTGTATAAATTTTTTATCTAAATTTTACGATATGTAAAATTTATATAATTATGATATATAAAATTTATTCATATGTAAAAAATTTATTAAGATATTTGTAACATATAAAAGTTACTTAACTATAATACATAAAATTCATAAATATATATAGCATTACATAATTTTTTTTTTATAAAATTATTTTTATATAAGTTTAAATTGTATGTAATTATTATATAGTATTCTATAACTGATATAATAATTATGTAAAGATCTATGTAGATTTTATAAAAAATGTACTTCCTCTAAACACGGCTGGAAATGAGCAATGCGTATGACATGTGCATGAATTTTTTTTTTTTTAAATGCGAGCAATGGTATAGTTTATATTTATATTCTTGTACTTCCCATGCATGTATGACAAACAATTACTAATAAATTCGACGAAGCATAATTATGAATTTTCTGCTTCTTCCCTTTCGTGCAATTCTCATAAGTGCATAAATTGGCTCTTTTTAATTGCTAAGTTAATCTATTTAACTATCATGAATATTATGACAAGTTATTTCCGAGGTGGGACAAAATAGAGATAGTAATACACATGATATCATAACATCCACCTCGATTTGCCGATTTCTATCAGAACAATTGCTGCCATTCTTAGTGATGGGGGTTTTTTCCAATTTGGCTTATATAAAAATGGCTATGGAATATTTCGGAACAGTGCATATGTCAGAATTATTTTGGCCTGCATTACGTTACTTGCTATTTGTTTGCATAGGCTGAGAAGCCTCAAAATGTATAACGACAAAAATCCAGTTAACCAAAACAATGTGTATCTTGAGAGTTTCCAATACATAATATTTAGCATAGCAATACGATATATCTCTCGTTAATTTCAAACTATCATGATAATTATGTTCTATATCATTGAATAAAAGATGCTATAGAATTCAATTCAGAGTTACGACTGAAGCTAACCTGTTCATTTGTTTTTGTTGCTTTCTTAGACAGTCATAATAAAATGTCAAATATAAAATTGAAAAATGGAATGATACACAAGGGGGTGTTTGACTCACGAATAAATAAATATGACATAATTTTTTGGATGAAATTATAAAATCTAAGTAGTTTATACAGTATAATTAATTGGTCACAAAAATGTAGGACAATAATGTTTACAAATAAAGAATGACAAGATAATAAAAAATTAATATCAATCGTTTGACAAATGGATGGCAAAGAGTTTCAGAAGCAAGAAAATTTTCTCGCGTTAAACAATAGAAATCCTTGAATAAAACGAACTACTGATGTTTTGTTACGCACAGTTTTAGTTTGTTCATGTTGTTGTATGAGTATTGGCCGAATTGTAATCGGTATATGGAGTGTCTTCAATTAAAAGGGCCCATTTTTACATATATTTTATTTTGAGATATTTGAGTTTAATTATTTGTTTTGATTTTCGGACTGATCCGGGATCAATCAAATTTCACGATATTGATTGGTTAAAGACGGCAGGTGACTATCGGGTAAACT
>QKWP01001756.1:0-52502 GCA_003550325.1 Gigaspora rosea | reverse complement strand
AAAAAAAAAAAAAAAAGATAATATACATGATTGTCAAAAACTTTTTTATCGGCTATCCCAGAATTCAGGTGAACAGCCGTAATGAAATTTATAGAATATTATTTTCGATTTCTCCAAATAAAATATATAACTGCAAAAAAGTGACAAAATTTGAATTACTAAAAATGAGCCACTTAGTAGCGCTGATAATGTACTATTAAATACAAAATTTTTGCCGAGATGAGTATTTTTTTTTTTTAGTATTTTATTGTTATAATTTAATCTTATAAATATATTTGCCAATTATTGTAATAATAAATGCTATAATTAGCAATATGTTTGCAATAATTTAGTATCAATATTTAACTACTATATTAGGTATATAGTTAATAATGCTGATAATGAAGTAATTTTGTAATAAATTATTAAAATAAATAATTTAGTACCATTAATGTGCTTTTTATTGCAAATTTTACATTTCGAAAATTTGTAAAGAATTTCTTGGTTATTTTGGTGGTTCCGAACAAGAATAAAATTTCGGTAAATTCGGCTTTGATGCACTATTGTTCAAATTACCAGAAAAATTCACAGGAAAATCATTTTTCGGAATACTGTTTGAAAATGTTTAGTATAAAAATTAAAATTTTATTAATTCACGACAATTTATGCCTGAAAACTAGGTTAATTTATATCGTTCGAGTCGTTTTGTTGCGGGTTTTTAAATGATAAAGCTTTGATTACGGCGATTTGCAAAAAGTGTGACATAATGAACATGATTATGATGGGATGTCGGAAAATCTTTTAGATTCTAAACAGAGAATCTAAATTAGAATCTACGGTATATACTTATGCATGTTGGCAAAACTATAAATTCTTAAATTCCACCCAAAACCCAATCCAAAATTCGTTCCAAATCCCAATCACAAATCCTAAATCCAAATAGTTTTGCCAACAAATCTATATATTACGGCACGTTTGTAAAATTCTCCAAAATTTGAAAATTTTGATCACCGATTGTGATCATTTAATTGACTTCATACATATCGACACCGATATCTAACAAATAGAATATTTGATTTCGTGTATAACATATATCTGATATTATTATTCTGATCTAATCATAATATACATATTAGAAAAATATAACAAAATATATACAATACTTTTAGTTAAAATTATTTTTAATATGTAATGAAAATTTAAAATGGTTACCCGAATTATACTGATATTTAAAATGGGTTGGCGTATTATTATTTTAGATCGAAGTGCCAATAATTTCAAATTTGGTCTCCAAAACTTAAACTTGGGGACTAACTTGCCGCCATAATAAATTATATAATTATGATCAGCGGATCAATATAAAAAAGTTATCTGTCATCTTACCACTTTGCTAAAATCGATCATTTTTGCGAAAGCGACAAAATATCCTAGATTTAATGTAAATTATTAATAATCTATGCTTCTAAGAGGAAATTTCCATAGCAAAGTGCTGATTTAGTTTCTTACTAGCACTATTAACGAGGTTTTAAAGAGGTTTTTTGACGGAGTATGAAAAATTGTCAATTTTTCATATTCTGTCAAAAAATCTCGTTAAAGCGTCGTTAATAGTGCTAGTAAGAAACTAAATTAGCGCTTTGCTATGGAAATTTCCTTTTAGGGGCATAGATTATTATTAATAATTTACATTAAATCTAGGATATTTTGTCGCTTTCGCAAAAATGATCGATTTTTAGCAAAGTATGATCAGATTGCCAAATAACTTTGGTTATTCCACGTCTCATTATGATCGTATGACGGGGATTTACGTACTATTTTTCCCCGGGACGGTGATGAAATATTTCCCCAGTGGCACATGTGGGGCGCTTTGCGCCCCATAAGTACGCCACTGGGGGAATATTTTAATTACTTCCCCGGCACGGCGGAATAAGTGAGTTATTCAACGTTTCATATGACGACATGACAGGGACTCGTGTTATTAATTATTTTTATCATTTTCTTTGTCTCCTTTTACATTTTTAACTTTTCGGGGAAATAACAAATCCTGTTACGGTATCACCCCAGCTTTATTTGTTATCACCCCGTGGAAATAACAATAAGAAAAAAAAAAAGAAAAGAAAAAAATTTTATGATAAAAATTATGATTAATAACATTATTTGGCAACGTTCACGTGTTTTCTGCCAAATAACCACAGAAAGCACGTAAACGCTGACAAATAACCAAGTTATTTGGCAATCTGGTCGTCGAAAGCTGCCGGATAACACCATTATTGAATGCCAAGCGCCAATAACTTGTTTATCTGGCAATAAAATTTAATGTTCCATTTCTGGGCTCCGAATGGGCCCAGAAACTGTCACATTAAATTTTACAGCCAGATAGTGAAGTTATTTTACAAATAACTCCCGTTATCCGACAAACTCATATGATCATGAAAAAATTTCTTACTGTTATTTTTTCATGTGTTATGATGTAAACATGTTTATTTAAATTAAAACTCAGCGAGCAACTCCCTACCAATCATGATCATAAATTGCCGGATAACACCAATATTGGGCAAATTGTCGAATACTGTAATTTGGCAAATGATTGGCTACACGTGCCGCAGAGCGGCACGTGATCATTTGCCAAATTACCGTTATTCTACAATTTTTGCCCAATATTGTATATTTATTGGATGCGAAGCATTCAATAAATATATATTATATTACGTATTTATATAAAAATTTTTATACTTTGTTTTTCTTTATGTACTCATATCTCTCTTGAAAAATGGCTGTGTTCAAGAAACAAAAATAAATAACGTCAAGGAACTTGTTTCGGAATGATAATAAAACATGTTGACTAGTTCTAATCCTTAAGTATATTATAATTTAAGATCGGAATGCTTTTTTTTACACTATACTTAAATAAATTAAATTTTGATTTTTCCTCATAATCAATGATATTTTTAAGAATTTTTATTTAATATATGCGTACATATGTAATTCAGATTGCTTAAAAATTAATTAATCTAATTAATTTTAATTTTGACCTAAACACAAAAGAAAAAATCATTACAGAATATAAAGATCAATCACATTGGTCAATTTGAATAAAGAAAATTATCTAGTGTTGTGATTGGTTGCTTGAGTCTTACTTTCGATATAAGCGATTTCATTACAAAAAAAAAAACTGACAAGACGCATTATGCAGGTTATTTTGTGCAGAGGTCACACATTTTTGCAAACCGCCATAAATACAGTCCACATTTATAATACCTGATTATTATCCAATTACGAAGTACGTATATTCCTGCATCTACCTAAATGATAATCAGATGACTGTATAGATATTGTCAAAGGTAACACTAAAATAATGACAATAGGTAAATAAAAATATTATATAATAAATAATTAAATAAATAATAACAATAAATAATAAATAAAACAATAATCAATCATAAAAATGGATAAAATAGGCAAGTGTTAAAAGTGCCTAAATTATTACATTGCTTATCTTTGCATAAATACAAGAACCTGCTGCAACCTTCACTATTTGTAATATTAATTAAGTGCTTAAAAATGTTTCAAAGGTGTTAATTAAGTTTATTTATAAAGAAGAATTAATACAATCAAAATAAAAGTAATGACAAATGCTATATGCAGGTACTTCGATTAATTAATTGAAAATTTTCATAAGAATAAATTAACACGGCCAAATTATATTGAATATACTTTACAAAATTTCGAAAATTTAAATTTTGTAATAATTGGTCAAATATAAGCAATAAAAAGCATATTAATGGTACTAAATTAGTTATTTTAATAATTTTACAAACTTACTTCATTACAGCACTATTAACTACCTAAGAAATTAGTTAAATATTGATGATTTTTAGACCTTAATTTGTACTAAATTATGCAAACATATTGCTAATAATTAATGTTGTTAGTCGAAATACTTAATTTAGTCAACTATTTAGGCAATTAGTGTCTAAATATATTTCGACATGGCATTATTTTTTTTTCGAAATGTCAAAGTCTAAATTTGCCTAAATGTCTAAATAGTTGACTAAATAAATACTATGTGACTAAATGTCTAAATAGTTGACTAAATATAATACTATATGACTAAATGTAAGATTCTATTTAATTATAGCGCTTTGCAAAAAGTGTGACCCTGGTGATGATGGCGGAAAATTTTAATTCTCTATTGATCATCATTTTCATGAAATCATTAAGAATTGAAAAATCGGCTGATTTCTCGTGATAACATGATTTGCAGAGATCGCACATTTTTGCAAAGCGCAATAAGCTCTGGTATAGCTTTAAAACAACCAAAAAACTTTGTACATTGCTTCATATTATTTGTAAAACCTACCGGTAATAACTTACAGTATTAAATAATAAAAAATAGAATCTAATCAGGCACTCAATACAAGAAATAACTATAAAGATTTAGAATTCGATCATCGATTCTAAAACTATTTTGTTTGATCATCGATTTGATTTTTAGAATTCGATTCGCATCACTACTTCGTGATATTTACATACAGTTCCGCGGCTGCAATGGCAGTGCAGGGACCTGAAACAGATGCTGCAGGATGACGCCCCGATTCTCTTTAGCTATATGGGCGTATGTTAGACATCTTTTTCATGCTTGTGTTTTCATGTAGTTTAGGACCTTGGGATTTAGAAAATTTTAGAACCGAGAGGTCAGTAGTTTATACGTGAGTTGATTGGTATGGGTTCAAATAATTAGTCCTAGACTTTAGTTCTAGACTAGAGGTATTGATGTTAAAGTATGAACGCTAGAGCTTGTTTGGATAGCAAACCTATTACTATATGTTTTTTCATATTATTTCTTAATTTAGACATTTCGACATTATTTAGACATGCATAATTTAGGATTTCGATAATATTTAGACATTTCGGCAGCCTAAATATCAAATGTCGAAATATTTCTACAAGCATAAAACAATTTCAGCTAACAACATTACTAATAATAGCATTTGATTATTACAATAATTGGCAAATATATTTATAAGATTAAATTATAATAATAAAATTCTAAAAAAAAAATACTCATTTGGGCAAAAATTTTGTATTTACAGTAATAGTACATTATCAGCGCTATTAAGTTTTATTTTTAGCAATTCAAAATTTGGCATTTTTTTATAAAGTAGATAATGGTGATTGAATTAGAGACGCAAAACGGCTCAGTCGACTCGTATATTTAGTATAATAAAAACTGATTAATCTTTAAGGCCGATGAGTCGATTTGCATCTCTAGTTTGAATGCTTATTACAAATACCTTATCTAAGGGTGTTCTCAAGCGAATCATCAGGGCGCAGGGAGGACTTTTTCGGACATCAGATTATATTCTTACCCAGCTATCGAAATTTATCCTCCGGAACTAAATACGTAATACTTAATGCATATATAATAATTAAGGCACACATTAAAATTAAATTATAAATTTCAATATATATTTCTTAATATAGTCATTGGCTAAAAGTGAAATTCGAATTAAATAGCCAAAATATCGAGGCTAAAGAATTTGTAATGCTTAAGTTAAAGGTTTAAGAAACATTTAATTAAAGCCCCTTGAGCACCTTTCATGGTAAATGTTATAAAAGAGCCGTAAATGCGCTTTTTAATAGTAGTAAGAACCTCCTGGTATATATTAAGTAAATAAATTCTTCTTGATTCAAAAAATTATTTTGCTAAGTCACCAAGTCACGCTTCTGGCGAGTTGCCTAAATTCATATATTTAAATCGTCCTGCAAATTATGTAATAAGTTCACTCAGTGACAATGTTTATTTGTCTCTATAAGGTATAATTATGGTTTTTAGATTTAATTTGATTCTGGTCTCTATTTAGATATTCCATTTCTAATTTTGCATGAGTTATCTAGTTAAATAATGTTAACACTTTCTGACACTCAATTTAGTACTATAGATGCCTGATGAAACCATAAGTTTCGTTTCGTCACATTTCGTCATTGACGAAATGACGACACTATTATGCTTCATCAAGTTACGTGACTTTGGCAGGCATCATTATTTGGTATACCCTATCAACCAGTCCAATAGCATAGATCAATTATTAAATATAATAGCTGCATACGTTATCATGCAAAACCATGAACGGAAGGTGGATTCTCATATAGAGTTGCAGGTGAAACTAATTTCGCTATAGTTTCTATCTAAGTTTCTTGTTTGCTAATACATACTTAATTTAATCAATTTCAAAATCATATACTAAATTTCACCGGTTTCACCCTGTAACCAACGAAAAAACCGGGAAATTTTGATAATACAGTATTTCCAAACTATTAGTACTAGTGTATTACTAGAGATAATACCCCGCAGAATCGAAATTTAAAAAACGATACTTTTTGCATTCCGAGTCTTGTGTTTAAGAATAATTTCAAAATAGGCAGGATATTGCAAAATGCGTTGGTTGAATTTTGTTAGGTTTCAAACTCTTGATGTTTTATAATCACTTTAAAAACTTCAACATTTTCAGCCTTAAGCTTGGCTTTCTTGACCATTAATTCATCTTTATGCCCAACAAAAAACATCCTTTAAGATTTTTTAGTATATGCATTAATACAAGCTTACACTGGTTGTTAACTTTAAAAAGTTGTTAGAATAGTTTATAATTAGTTATGTAACCCAAACCATTGATTGGTCCAGAAACGAGCGTTAATCTTTGTGCGAGGTCCCGGGTGGCTTAATGTTTTAAGCCGGCTAATGCAGCCATGGCTTAGCCGGCTTAGCCGGCTAAGCTAGCCGATACAACATGATCGGCTGGTTAATCCGGCTAAAGGTCACATGATGATAAATTATTTGATTGAATGCTCGATTGATTGTTGTGTTATTAATTGGTATTTCATTCATATTTATCATATTCGATAAAATGGTGTGTGTAGCGGACAAGAGATGTAACGGATTTTAAATTTCAAATTTTATTATAAATCCGTTATATGCATGCTATATAGTAAAAAAACCATATAACGATTTTTTTTTTTCATAAATTTTTATTAATAGACTCGAAAATTACGTTACAATCAGACCTCCTTAAATGCACACCCTATGTAAAGCTTCCCAATGTACACCCTATGCAAAGCCTCCCTAAATGCACGTCTTCTCTTGAGCCCAGCCAATATAACACTTATAGAATTTTACCTCCCTTAATGCAATACTTCTTTAAATGCACGTTTGACTTAATTTTTGCATATGGTCCTATCGCAATGCATTTATAGAGGTCTGAGTGTATATCGATAATTGACTGTATTTTGTATTTAAAAAAATATCCTTATTCATAACATCCGCATTTATATTTTATTTTTGATTCGCATTTAAAGGATTTTTTTTGCATAAATTTTATCGCTTCCAGAATCTTATTCTGAATCACCTAACTTTTCAGAAACTATTTCGCTGTCACTTTATCAAAATTCCAATAACCGTGAAATAATTTCTGAGAACTTAAATGATTCTTAAAAAGAGATTGAGAAGATTTCGGGAAACGAGAAAATTTTCATATGTCCTATAATTCGTAAAAACGGCTTTAAAAAAAAAAGCCGCTTAGCCATGATTTTGATCGGCTGGCTCAGCCAGCTGATCAAAATCATATCTGATATGACTTAATATCTTAGGTAGCGTTCTCACAAAAAATTGGATTATAAACTGTAAATAAGATTTTCAATGAATTGTGTAACCAGGTCGGAATCAATTTCCTAAGGGAAGTGCCGTTTATTACGTAATTTCGAGGGATTAGCGTCTATATATTATATATAAAAATTATTATTGGCTGCTAATTAGATCACGGGGGATGGGTATGACCTAATAAAAATAAATTACGTAATAAACGGCACTTCCCTAATTTGGGACATTAGTAGTTTTCATATTAAAAATATAAAATTTATAAATAGATGTTTTATGATGTTATGGCATTTGGAGCTTTGTTACGACAAAGCCTCCAACTAGTTCAATTTGGCATATAACGAAATAACGAAACTATCTGATTTGTGTTACATCACTATTTATAATACAAACCTTTCTAATCCTAACACAGCTCTTATAATGATCGAGTAAAGTCGACTTACAGTAGATCCTTCATAAATGCATCTAATTCTCTAATTGCACTTTCTTTATATACGTGCACTTCACATGCACTTTCCTTCTATAAGTGCATTTCGCATGCACTTTCACTCAATAAGTGTAACAATCATTTGATCAATCTAATGTAGTGATGTGATGTAACATTATATGAAGACCATCTTTATAAATGTCACATTCTATAAGTGCACTTTTCTCTTCCCTGACAACATGCACAATGAGGTCAGGTGATCATCGACTGAAAACTTGGCTTTATTGTTTTAATATCATTGCTAAAAATCACATGGCTGTCGTCTTCATTCAAACATTCAGTCAATTCTGATGTCTGCTGACGTCTGTAACTTACCGGTTCGGCCGATTATCGTTAAAAACTTATGAATTCTGAGAACAGCTGTTGTCAGACATAGAAATTGTCCTATTCTCTATTGGCGGGTACGTCACTGGATATTTGACCATGTGATCACGAAGGCCAAGAAATCACGAAGATCATGATCACGAAGTTAATCAGTGATCTAATATATCGCATAAATCCTATCTTCGTTATATAAAGTTGATATCATAGATATATTCGATCTCGAACTATGTAATAAAAAATGTTAAATATTTCTAGTCTCCTCCTGAGACAAAATAGTTGCTACTTAAATAACTCATTTATTCTAATAAAGAATCGTGTCTTCATACACTGATTTATTAAATAAACCTAATACTCGTGTCTTCATACACGTGTCAATCGTTAAACGACTTAATAATCTCGATCACGTGACTACTGTAATAGCATTTTTAGTTATAGTTTATTATAAACTGTTCACGACTATCTGTATATTCATATACATTTAGTCGTTTGCCTCTTTCGTAAAAGCAAATCACACAAAACCTCTTGTTAAACCGATATACGATATAATAATACATAAGCATTCATTTAGAGAATATCACAGGGTTCAATCTACCCCAATTTGAATTCTTTTTGGGATCTGACGGTATGATGTAATCAATGATTGTATCAAATATCAAATATCCTATTTTTAAAATTATATCGGCGGAGTTGTGGAATTGGGCCAAATTAGGTGTGTTGTAAAACAAGCCTAAAATTTCAACTATGAATTATTATGCGCCTTCAAATTATCCAATCCAGGGACCCAATTCCGCATATCCGCCAATATGCTGAGAATTAGTATAAAACGACCAATCTCTTTCCTTCGTGTCATAATAGAAACAAAATCAGAATAATAGTGGTACATTAAATTAATATTATATAAAACATGATTTTTAATTCAAGTTGTCCAGAAGTTGAAATTCCCAAAATAGGAATTTATCAATATGCAACCAGTAATAAAAATAAAATTTCAGACAATAAGGTCATATTTACTGATGGAATGACTGATGAAAAAGTTACTTTTGGCGAATTAAAAAGAGACTCGAGAAGATTTGCGGCTGGATTACAAGACAAACTTGGATTTAAACGTCATGATGTGTTGGGAATCTTCTCTCCTAATCATGTATAATTTCATCTTATAATTATCATTATTTAATGACTCAAATTTAATTAAGCAATGATTTTATGTAGATTGATTATCCCATAGTTGTTTTTGGTGCGATAGCAGCCGGTAAGTTAAAAATATGCTAAAAAGTTTGTGATTTGAAAAAACCTATTAATGAAATTGAAATTAGGTGGAAAAGTAACGGCAGCAAATCCAAAGTGCACAGCAAGCGAATTCGCATTTCAATTGATCGATTCAGGTGCTTCCGTTATAATTGTGCATCCTGAATATCTTAATAACGCCATTAAAGCTGCCAAAGAGGCTAGAATTCCCGAATCAAGGATCCTTTTGCTTGGCAAAAGTGAAGTTCGCGGATTTCGACATCATCGTTCGCTTATTTGTGATCGTGAAGCAGAACCCGTTTCATATTCTCAGGAAGAGGCTAGGACTACAGTCGCATTTTTATGCTATAGCTCTGGAACTACTGGAAAACAAAAAGGTGTTGAAATCACGCATACAAATGTTGTAGCTAATATGACACAGATTATTTCGTTAGGATCTTTTAGAACTCGTAATATTTTCATAGGAGTAGTGGTAAATATTTATCACTGAAAGTATATTATTTAAAAAAAAAACAAGAAAAAAGACGAGTTTTCTAATATATATATTTTTTCTACAGCCGTTTTTCCATATCTATGGAATTGTCTTTGTCATTAATTTAGTTCCAGTTTTGGTAAGCTTGTAGCAATGAAAGAAATGGTCCGTTAGTCAAATCACTTACATGATATCAATCAATTTAAAGGGTGCTTCTGCGGTGATTCTTTCCGAATTTAACTTGACGACATTTTATCGATGTATTCAAAAATACAAATCAACTTTATTTATGCAGTTCCACCGATCATACTTGAATTAGTCAACTTTCCCTCTATTGAAAGTATGTCAAATGTGGATACAGTATTTTGTGGCGCAGCACCCTTAAGTAAAGGAATGAGCGATGATTTTTATAATCTTTATAAAATATCAATTAAACAAGGATATGGTAATAGTGACAGATTTTGCACTTTCCCATTTATACAAATCTGAAATTGAATTTATTATTGATTTATTAAGGGCTTACTGAGACGTCTCCAATAATAACTACAAGCGAGGAAAAGAACATTGTCTCTGGTACAACTTATCTGTTATCAATTAATTACGAATTATATTAATTTATGATATTTAAAGCGATAAATATTTATCAATAGGTTCTTGTGGAGTTCTTATTCCGAACTTACAAGCTAAAATATTGTCAGAAGATGGACAAGGTATAGTTAAGCTTGTTAAACTATTATATTTTAATTAATTAATTTTAATTATATGTTATTTAACCTTGCAGAATTAGGGTATAATGAACCCGGAGAACTATGTGTTCGTGGACCAAATGTAATGAAGGTAATATCAAAAATATTTGATACCGTTTAATCTTAATGGCTCAACATTTTTTTTGTAAATATAAAATAGGGATACCTTAATAACAAAGAAGCTACAAATGCTATGATTGATAATGATGGGTTTTTACATACTGGGGACGTTGCATTGGTTGACCATCAAGGTGATTTTGAAATTTTATTCACATTGTTTATTTTTTTTTATGGTAAATTAATCTTTTTTCTGATATTAGGGAATTTTTTTATTGTGGATCGCATCAAGGAATTAATCAAATACCAGGTACTATAATTTAATACATACATGTTGGCAATATTATTATCAATATTATCATGGACCAATTCTTTGACTAATTTTATATAATTAGGGATTCCAAGTGGCTCCAGCTGAGCTTGAATCAATTCTACTTGCTCATCCTGCAGTATTAGATGCAGCGGTTGTGCCATATTTTTCTAAAGAGATGTTAACTGAATATCCGACTGCATTCATTGTTCTTGACACTAAATATGAAAAGACCTTGTATATGTCAAAAGAAATACGAAAATTCGTAGACGATAAAGTAGCACCACACAAGAAATTAAGAGGTGGAGTACTATTTGTTGACGCCATACCAAAGAGCGAATCAGGCAAAATCTTGAGAAGGATTTTAAGGGAAAAATTAAAAAATGGAGATTTTATGTTTATTCAGCAAAACTTTCTTTAGGGTCATTTCTAGTTTTTAGAACATTGATGAGGTTATCTGATCTATTAAGGTAGAACCCAGGAACGTGATTTCGATCAAATAATTTGAGTACTATAGTCTTTGAACAGAATTTTTAATCTGATAATATTTCATAGAATTTAAAAATATAAATAAAATTTGAATTGTACAATTGTATTGGATTGGTTGATTATTTTTCTTAGTTATAAAATTGGTTATGAAACGTTTATGAAGCCTTTATAAAACAAATAATTTATGAATCAATTGATTTTTGTTACTGTAATGTTTTTAATTTAAATTCGTATAAATTAACATGTTCATGATTATTCTATGTCGATATCACTTTAATTACCAAAAAGTTTCGCCCATATGTTACAAGTTAAGGTCATTCAAAGTTGAATAGTTGGCTAACTATAACGTTATCCACCATTTTGGTTAATCGCCCTTCCGGTATTAAACAAGTCAATTATAACTGACTAAAGTTAGTTAAACAAATCTTCTGGGCATATATGATTATTTAAATTTCTCCTATAAAGGTCAAATGTTGATATTAACAAATTAATCCGCTTTGAATGGCTAAACACAAGTCTAATCACTTATTTTAATAAATCATTTTAGCAAATTCGGGTCGGTCCATTTTTTGGAACCTAGTAAGTGCTGTAGTTAAGAATAAAATTTCAATATGTCGTGCATGTACTGTACATATATCAGATATAACTATTGATTTAATTAATAGCTCAATAGAGGGATAATACATAGATGCAGGGATGGTAAATGACCTTCAAATGACCTCAAACGACCTCAAATGACCAATTTTATTATGAAAACCAAAAAATTAACTTTTGTATGGCCTTATAAATAGGGATTTATTAACATACAGTATATGATATAGTTCTGATATATAATACACGATTATAATAAAAAGATATATTACTATGAAAAGTGCAGACGACGTCTTAATAAGATTGTAATATATTCAAGTCTTTTATTAGCTCTAACGATTTAATAAAAAGAAAAAAAAACCATCTTTATATCGCTAATTGTAATCTGTGGCACATTTTGTTAAGTTGCAACCAACATATACATGAGAATATCTTAAAATAAAAGTATGTTCCTGAGCATGATTTCGAAGAGCTTAATCCCAAGATCGTAGTTCAAATCGAATTAGACTACGCAAACTACTAATTAATCGTAGCAACTTCTCTGAACCCTGTTATTATACAAAAATAGTAAAATATATTATGATAGTTAATTATTATTCAATCAAAAAAAAAGATTTAATAAAAACGTAAGCATCTATAAAAGTATGTTTCTAAGCATGATTTCGAAGAGCTTAATCCCAAGATCGTAGTTCAAATCGAATTAGACCACGTAAACCACTAATTAATCGTAGCAACCTATTATTATACAAAAATAGTAAATATATTATGATAGTTAATTATTATTCGATCAAAAAAAAAAAAATTTAATAAAAACGTAAGCATCTATCAGTTGGTTATCCAGGTCACACGACGAGGATGTTGATGCTTAAGTGACCCAAAAAAAAAATGGAGAGAGAAAAAGAGAAATAACTCTATATGACAGTATAACTGTACATATTAAAAAAAAGATGTACAATCAACAGAAATACTAAGCAATTAAAAATCACCAGATTACTATCGAATGCACCTTTTTGTTTCTCTCTATAATAAAAAACAATCGAATCAATTAGTGGAAAGTCTTAAATAATTACTTATGCATAAAAATTAGATCTCCAATTAGTTGTTTATCGTTTTGATAAACAACAGGTACTAATCGGTTCAAGACAGAAAAAAAAGGGAAAAGGTAATCAGTGGAGAATCCTAAGTGGTTACTTATCCGTAATCTCACTAGACTCCAAATTAGTGTTCTGATGAACAACAGGTCCTGATTAACAACCTTGATCATGCATAGAAAACTTTTCGTTATTTGGCGATGACCAGGTTATACGAAAACGAATGTTTTAAGGAGTTTAAAAAAAAATTGTGTCGGTGTCATTTGTTGTAAGCTTTGAAGTGACATATATCGAAGTCGAATTTGATCGAAGTGATATATGCCGAAGTCTCAGGTACGTTCCAGCCGCGCCGCGAGGAGGCTGACACACCACGACCATATAAATTTAATGTTTAAAAGAAAGGGTAAGAAAAGATGAAAAGGAAGTGTGTGAACAATACAGTAAATCAAGGGTAAATAAATCATTTGATAGTGTCAAAACAAATTACGTTTCCGTATTTGATTATTTTGACTCATTTATGTCGATCAAACGTGATCAAACGTGATCTCATGAGATCTCACGCGTTCTACAGAATTACTATTATGTTTTTTGATACCGACCAACAATACTTAATTCTACAATTCTGTTTTGTCTTTGTTAGCATTTAATAATTACATATAAAAATAATTTATTAAAACGTGTATATTCGGAAGAATGGTTCAAAAATACTATTAATGAAGGTTACTTTAAGTCTTACGACTATTCTGAATTCTTTGTTCATAAGTCAATTGGTAAAGGAGGTTTCAGAATTATATATAAAGCAAAATGGAAAGATTGCAGGTTGGCCATTGCTCTTAATCAATTAAACATTATATTTATGGATGAAAAGACTATTCAATAATTTGTTAAAGAGGTAAGAAATTATTATATTATTGCTACAATAATACAGTAATAATAATAAAACTGCGAATAACTAAACTCTATATAAGGTAAATGGGGTATCGGGTATTGTGGCCAAGTGACATATCTTGTATATTTATAGTGACTAAAAGTCTGTGAATTGAAATTCTACTTTTTATAACTAAATTCTGACAATTTTTCATAACATTCTTTGAATATTAACTATGTATGCAAATTTTTTATTAAATCAAGTTATCATAATAATAGGTTATTCTTTTGTTATTAATTAAATGGATTCGGTTGTCTTCAATAGCTTTGTCATTCATTTTCTAGCCTATATGTCGTTACCTTTGATTAATGGCGGCGATGATATTGAGAATGAGGAATCAAAATTTATTAATATGGTCTATAATTATGATTGGTCTTCAACTTCGCTTGGCCCTATAGACACATGGGATCCTGTTCTCAAACATGTTACGGTAATTTGCGTTCATATATATCAGTTGTTTTTTATTTTTAAAAAAAAATAAAATCGTAAACTTTTCAATATAACTCGTAAAAACCACATGTTTTATAGAATTTAATCCTCAATTCTAAGTTTCCTTTTGCAATCCTTATCAATCCTCCTGATTGGATACTACTCTACAATAAAGGTAAAACAATTTTAAAGTTTACTTGCCTGACCTATTCTATTTGATTAGTTTAAATATCTAATTTTATTTGCTTATAGCATATGTATCAATATTAAAGGCAAGAAATCCGGATGGTTAGCCATATATTTGGTTATAAATATTTAAAATAAATACAGTATCGCCAACTTATCAGTTTCATTAATGTTAAATAGCATTAGGAAAGCGGCTTCAAGATTTTCTTCCCGAATATTTTGAAAATCATGCGAAATATAAACTTAATAAGTAATTATTTTAATGGATATTTTTCATTCATAATATTAAACTTTTCATAAATTGTAATATATTAAGTTAATAGCAACTGGCAAGAGTGTATATATAAACAACGAGACATCCACATTTACATATGATGGATATAAGGAAGAGATTTACAACCACGGTTCAATTAACCCAGTTTTCAAATCAGGTGGCACGGTTTGTGCTGCAGTTTGTCTGGTTCAAGACATTATCAAAAGAGTCAAAAACTCTCGAATATTGAAGATACTTGGTGAATTTGTACATCATATTTCTAGTTAGTACTCATAAATATAATTTATAATTCCGTTTATTATCGTTATGGATATTATGGAATTGTATCTTTAGCTACTTACTTTTTTCATAATATTTCTTGAAGAGGTTAAATCCTTAGAAAGTGCCTGCCATATTATAACAAAAGTATTAAGTAACAATAAAGAGATCCTTTTATACATTAATTTACTTAATCAAACACACACTAAATACTAGCTCTAAATCTCTGATCGCCCACCTAATCGCTACGACCTTTGATGATGATGAAAAAGGACGGAATATTCCTGATTACTTACCAAAAACTCACGAAATAATTGACTTAACGAAAGATTCTAATAAAAAATACGATGCATATATAGAATTGAAACGAGGTGCTTTTACTCATTCGTTCTTAAAATGTTAATCTTGGCCAATATATCTTGCATTAAAAGAAAGAAATCATGTAAAAGTTCTTTTAAATGATGAATCACGAGCTATACTCTTATCGATAAAAATTTCACAAACCTTGTCAGTTGTATTAATTTATGGTATTAGTCAACTTCACACACTTGATGAAAAGCATATGGAATTTTTACACGTATGTATAATAATTCATATGATTAATTTCGTTATGTTTACTGTATTAAAAGCTACTCATATAAATTTTTATAACTTGCTAGTTAATCACAAATCAAATAACCACCTTTTGCAACAAGGGAAGTCAATTGAAGAGGAAAAGGAGCGAATTAAAATATTGACTGAGTTGAATTACCAAAACATTGCCTTTTTCCAAGGAATTAGTCACAAATTAAAAAGTATTACCATAAAATTTTCTTTAAAAACATGTTGTATAAATATGCTCATTCTTTTTTTCTAATATTTCAGCACCATTAACTTTAATGATTTCACCACTTGATGACGTAATTAACGCATGTTCGCAAGAATCATCACATCTTCAAATTATACGACGGAACGCTCGTAAACACATTAATGCATTATTACAAGTATGTTATCTATTTATATGCACAAAATATGGCAATTTTTAATATCTGATAATTATCTTTATTAATAACTACATCTATTTCCTAGAATTATTATATTAAAAATAATTCACTTCTTATATAGTTTTCTTATATAGAATCTAATCAATTAAAAGCTCATTATCGTGAAATAAATATAGCTAAATTTACTCAAGAGTTGGCCTCAGAATTTAAAAGTATGGCTAAAACATTAGGTTTGTATTACAATATTGATATTCCAAATCCAGAAGAATTTAACCATGCAATAGGCGATAAAATTTACTTAGATTGTGATATGTATGAAACTATCGTATTTAATCTTTGTAAGCACTTTCTAAAAAAACGTACGTAAGTATATATATATATACACGTAACAAGTTACCCAAAAAAGTATAAATGGTCATATTACACATGCAAATTTGAACATGTGAACGTACCATCCAATAGTACAGTAGTATGCAAGGTTTTGTACACAGCCAGTTGTCTATACATTTCGTGCTTCGTATACACCCTTAAATTTTTATCGATAATATTGTTTGATTAAAGAAAATAAATAAATGATTAAACATATCTACTATATTCTAAACAGTTCAGTTAAAATAGGCATTACAAGTTTTTCCCGCTATTTAGCTACTTCCAAAAATTGCAAGCCCTTGCTACCAAAGAAGAATCGTTCAGATTCCAGAGATTGGTTCGAGAAATGGTTGGTAGGCTTTACCGATGGGGCAGGGTCATTTGTCATAAAAGGCGTTGGTTCTCATTTGATCTTATCTTTTGAGATAATGCAAAGTACTCGAAATTTAAGAATTCTTCATTATATCCGCCGAGAAATTGGGTGCGGTAAAATTTTTTCCCATGCTGGTGGATCAAAACTAAGAATAATAAATAATAAGCACTTAAAGAATCTAATTTTTCCAATATTTGATCAGTATCCTTTATTAACTTCTAAGTATTATGATTACATTAAGTTTAAGAAGGCACTAGAGATGTTGAATGACTCTCCAACGAATAAATCAATTATCTCTAAAGTTTTAAAAGGTGATACGAGTGATGTGAATGCAATTTCTTCAGCTTGGAATGTGGTCGATTACCCTTTTAAAAGCGCTGAAGATGTCAAATTAGTGATATCTAGACCTTGGCTTGTAGGGTTTGTTGAAGCTAAGGCTTCGTTTTTTTTGAAAGTTATTTCTTGTCAGGAAGGTGATCAATATCGGCATGTATTCCATATGAGCCAAGAGGGTAATAAAATTGTATTCGATGGTATTAGGTCTTTTCTTCATATAGCAACAAAAGTTTTTTATCATGAAAAAGAAAATATTTATGAGATAACTACTACAAATTCGAGAGCCATTGATAACATTTCTCGTTTTTTTAATAATACGTTTAAAGGAATGAAATCATTGGAATATAGAATCTGGGCTCGTTCTATTAATTATAAAAGTAATTTAAATAAAACAGCTAAAGCGGCCCGCATTCTCGCCAAAATACAAGCAAAATTTTCTTATGATAAATCTTTTTAAGAAAAAAATGCCAAATACTGTATATATGCTTTAATAACTTCAAAAAACATAGATTAACTACATCAGCAAAAGGGAATTTAATAACATTCTTTTTAAAAAAATCAGATTGAAATATTACTTGTGTGCTGTATTTGTTTTTGTTTAAGAAACATATTTTATAAATTGCATGAATTTTCGTTTGATTCGATTTACAAAAAAAAAAAATAAAAATCAAAAATTTTCTGAAAGTTTATTTTTTGAAAAATAAAATAATATTATACAAGTTTTAAAAAAAAAAGAATTTAACACCTAATGGCAGGTAAATATATATATATGGCTTTGAATTACAGCCATTTCATGTCTTTACATTCTCAAATCTTCCATCAAACAATACTAAATAGATTTCAAAGTATATTACGCAATAAATATATATCAATATTAAGTTTACAATAGCTATTAACCCCTATTATATTTAGAATTTTTTCCTTTTTGTTTACGAGTTGGAGGTTTTTTATAACTAGGCTTATTTTCTTCAATATGTTCTCGTTTCTCCATATCTGATTTCTAAAATAAAGAAAGAAGAAGTCATTCAATTATAATTATATAAAAATTAATATTCAAATTTAATGACTACATAGTATAAATATTAAGTTACCTCAATAGCTTCTTTTATATATTGATAAGTTTCAAATGTGTGTGAAATCCGTAAAGATGAAGGAAATTTATTTTTAATGATAGCCTTATCTACCCAATCAGGCCAACATTCTAGACTTTCATTTTCTACTAAATAATACATCAAATCCTCTGTTTCAATAATGTTCTCACTAGTGGACAAATATCTTATTATAAACCTTTTCAATGCCGTAGCAAATGCTTTAGCCGGAATGCGTGAATTTTTACTTGATTTGGCTTGCTCTCCCTGTTCTAATGATTCAAGATCAATAGCATCTAAAAGTTCACGCTGCATTGCATAACCAAGTTTTTCTTGATATTTTTGAGGAATACAAGTGGCAACCACATCAGCTACATGTTCTTCTACTAATTCATATAATGCTACTATATGCTTAAGTTGTAAACCAGCTTTTAATAATAGTTTATAACTATTATTGTTTTCCTTCAATACGGTTAACTTCATCCAACTTTCAATGTATTCAGTGATCAATGTGTCACGGTCACTTCCAGACGTACGCTTTAGAAAACAAAGTATTATTTCTAAGGCTGAAAGCAATTCTTTTGGATTTTCTAATGTTATTGAAGGCCTTCCTTCTCCATAGTTTTCATAATTAGAATAGATTCCTGTAAATATTGCTTTCTTATCTTCAGGAATATGTTCTTGAGGCATTAAGTTTTTAATTTCACTTAAAATTGTCATAGATCCAGAAAACATTTCCTTGTGATATACGAAAGGTTCTAAGTACAATCCTTGTTCATCGGGTTTAATCAATGATTTTTCGTGAACTAACTCAAGTGCTAATTCAGCTTCGATCTTACGTAAATCATACTGGATTTCACGACCATGACCAATTCTTAAATCAAATTGACTAAATCTGAAGATCTCAGAATTTCTATCATAAGAAACAATATATTCTGATCTCGCATTATCGAGAGTAATTGATTTTAAATAATATTGATTATGTTTTTCATCATTATTTTGAATGTCTATTTGTTCTAGGAATTTTAAGGACTGACATGTTTTTGAAGGAATTTCAAGAACTTCATTAAGGAATGTATTTTGAAGCTGGACCAAGAAATCTATAATCGCACATAAAAACATACTCTCATTATCTGGTTCTAACAATCCAAAAACAATAGGAATATTGTCATGCATTTTTGGCATTTGTGGTAAAGTATGACATTGATATCTATTGATATATGGGATCATTTGATTCCATGAATCTGCGAAATTAACGAATGTCTTATCTAATGTTCTACGTGTTTCACCAGTACCATCGCTATCGCTTTCATTAAAAATGAATTGTCGGAAAGTCATTTTTCTTGCTTCCTGTCTTTCAATACGATATGAAAGGCTTGTAGATAAAATTTGAACAAATTTCACTATTGGAAGGAGATTATTTATCAGACATAAATTGGTTTCATGCTTTAAGAAAATAGCAAGAAATGGGTAAGCTTTTATATGTTCTGCGTTGTTCAAGTAATATGCTTGAAAATTATTGATATTTGCATCTCCAACAAGACGCCATATTCGAGGCAGGTAATTCTCCCTGTATTGATCGTTTAATTTCATTATTTCATTGACTTCTGCTTTAACTTTTTGTTGAGCATTTGTTATATTTGTTTCTAGCAGCATATTAAAATCTGTTGCAGTTCCCATAACATTTTGTATTAGTGGTAAAATATATTTCTGACTAAACTGAACTTCCCAAGTTTCTCTTTCAATAGGTGTTGTTAATCTTGCTGGCTGTTGTAATGGCTGTTGTGTCATTTCAGATAGAACCGCATGTAAAACTAAAGCTAATTGCTCATCTCCACAAGCTAGTATGTTTTTCAATGCATCCCAATCATTATTGATGTGTATTGCACAGAATGGTGCTATATCTTCTGCTTTATTAAGATTTGTATTATTTCCCTTTATGTTGTGTTTGATAAATTTGCTGACAACGTCAGATGGGGCCTGTATCCCAATAATGGCATGTACAAAAAGGTGTATAATTCTATAGGATGCTGGAGTCATTGACCTAATGCTGTAGAAATTTTCTGTTTTTTTCTCTTCTACAATATAGCCTTGTTGATCTTTTGCATCTTCTTGCTGTGTTAACGGCTCACCATCTAAACGCGTATTTCCTTCAGCTGCTTGATTGTATGTTCTACCTCCGATTTCTTCTCCGCACGTTAGACATTTGCCATGATCATCTGTAACATTTCCGCATTCTCCAACAAAGTACATAACTCCACATTTACATTTATATCTATTAATAAAAAAATTTTTTGATAGGTTAAGTTACTAAATTTTGCTTAATATTAATAACAATTAACATGCATGAAGCGTTTTCTTTTAAAGGGTTTAAAAATATTATGCTTATTTATCAAGTAAACTTGCACAAATCTGGTGCATTCTATGTTAAATGACTTTACCTTGTCAATCGTTTATCATTAAGGTTACTACCCATTAGTGCGTTTATTATAACAGTTAGCTCGTCGGAAGGACATGCCAAAATAAAATCATCTTGACATGTTTGTAATGCTTGCATATATGTGGCCAATGGTGAAGAATCTTGAGGAATAGAGATATGCAATGCAACTATATGTGCGATTATAGAATAAATATATACTTGCTTATTATCATCATCGGCAGCAAGTTTACAAAGTGCATGCTTGTTTGACAAAAATCCCAACAATGGGTTTTTATAGAATTGAGGAATCTGAGGCGTATCAATATAAGTTTCAATTTTTTGTGCTAACAACGTCTCAGATTGATTCCATTCACGTGTTGCTCGAATTATATAAAGTCTCATTATAATTATTCCTGCAAATGAAATTCGAAGGTTGGTTGAATTTTCTTTTGTTGGATCTAAAATATCTTCCCATAATTCATCCAAATATTTGCAATCTCCACGACTTGACATTCTTGTGGCTGCAAATTCGGCTCGCTTATACTGTTCGACATACCAATATGGATTATAACCCAGTCGACTATCATTATCATCCCATACGAGCCTACCAAGCCATGGCATGATTTGTTGTTGCACTTCACAAAATCGTTTGATATCATCGATAGAAAATGCTTTTAACCGTAAAGACTTAAGCAAATAGTACATTAGAGAATGAATTAAAGGCTTCTCTAATTCTAAACGTTGATTCAAATCATTAATACTAAATTCTTCTTCATATCCGAATTCAAATTCTATAGGATCTGTTAAAGATTTTTGAATTGTTGCAAAATTCCACAAATTATTTACAAATGCTTTCAAAAGTGCAATTGCGGATATTCTCTGTAAGAGTTTGGCGTCTGCAGTAACTAGAACTTCTGTTGCTCTCATAAAATATTGTGATAGTTCTTGAAAATCTTGTAATGAGAAGTTTTGCGATGAAAAGAATTGTGTTTGAATTACATCACAGCACAAAGCAGAAATTTCTGAATCAGGATGTTTTTTACTCAAAATATCTTCTATGACTTGCAAACGTTCAGATTCTTCTAAAACTTCAAGAGGATCATTAATTAGATTAAAGAAAATCTCATTATTTTCATTATATTCTGTGAGGAAGATACGGTGAATAATTGGAAAACTTAATGATGGTAGTGGTTCTTGCGTAAAAATTTTTTCATAAAGATGAAGACGAATGGGTGATTGAAGTGGCAGTGTATTTAAACACCTATTTGTGAAAGATCGTTGTAATGATAAATTGTCTTCTGTTTGTTGTAACTCATACAACTTTTCAAATACTATATCTACGAATTGTCCTGAAAGTACTTCATCATCGTTTCTATCTTCATTATCTTTTTCAAAATTTCGAATCTCAATAAGTTCTTGCAGTTCAAGAGATTTTGAAAGATCATTGTATATTCGCAATTTATGAATAGCCGGATTAACATAAGAGTTAGGTAATTTGCTTGACAAAGATAAAATATTTGTAGTATCACACTGCCATATCAAAAGTTGATTTCTTATACGGTTTATATCATTTAAATCAATTATACAAAGCTTTTCCATCATCATTTTTGAACTTTGCTCTAATAAATATTGTTCAAAGTCTAACTCCTTGCTTTGTTCAAAGTCTAATTTAAGCATCTCTTCAATTACTGTAGGACATAATATTGATAATTGCAATTCAGTTAATGCAATTTCGGAATTACTCCACCAATATACATGAAGTCTAAAAGGGTTTGGTATTTGTTGTCCCATATTATGACTGATAATCCAAGATAAGAATTCATTGTCATTATATGTTTGTGAAAAAACTGATAAAAAATCCTTGAAATATAATTTAGCTGATTCAATCAAATGTGGTAACTTCAGTATTGGAACTGCTGACATGATGTTTGCAGAAAATCTTTCTATACAGTCATCAATATTAGTGGCTTTTAACTCTCCAGCATCATCTAGGTTTTCTTCCTTTTCTTCTAACGTTGCTAAATCTTCTTCATACAATCTTCTGAATTTGTCAATTTGACCCATAATATATATTGAGAATGGAAAAACCAAATCATGTTTTTTGTTCTGTATAAAGTACCTATCTGGTCGTGGATCTGGCATGAATTCTATATTAACAATTTTAGGATCCATAAATAATTTTTTCCAAAATTCGAGTAAGTCAACTGTGAGTTCAACTGCATACGGGTCATCATGTTTCTTAAAAAGAGTTGAAAGACCTGATGACCTTTCCAACGCACAGAGAAGTTTAGCTGTTGGTTTTCTGACTAGATTACGAATATATGTTTGAAGAGCAACGGAAAATGATGAATATAAATGTAAGTCAGTTTTGTTTGTTGCTACTTGAAGTTGCCAATTCTCAGGTACGTTTTCCAGAAGCCATTCAAGTGATCTGATCTTTAAGCATGCAATTAATGTATCATGATGCGGGATGTGTTGGAAAAGGAATCTATTGAGAAAAAAATTTACAAGCATTAAACCATTGTATCAATATTATAATTTAAGTCAATAATTGTCGCGGCTGAAGCTGGAAATGGCTGAAGCTGGAAATTAGAGGTCTCGATTTAAAACTATAAGCCCTGCTAAAATCCAACTATACTCTTTTATTATAAACCCTAACCCTAAATTCTAATCTAACTATAAAAAAAAATCGTACAAAATGCATTCCAAAATTTTTTGTAAATTTCATATTAAAATATTTAAAATTTCCAGCTTCAGCCATTTCCAGCTTCAGCCACGACAATAATTAAATTTAAATCAATTAACGAACTTTATATAATCAACAGATTTAGGTGATCGAAATCGCATACAGAGCAAGCACCAAAATAATTCTTGTTCAATAATTTCCTCAAATGTATATGTATTATCAAGTATCTGAGCTATATTTTTATCTAAATAATCCAAGAGGTGATGTTCCTGAGGCTCTAAAGTTTCGATAGTAACCAAATCCCAACCGCACATAAAATTAAATGATGATTTAGTATCATTCTTTCGTTGCACATGAAGAATAATGCAAACATGTTTTAATGGCCTAGGATTTTCTAAAAATTTATCTGCAGACAAATATTCATTTCTATATTGTTCAATGATGAATTTTGCAAGTTTAACACATCCAGAATTAACGATTGAGAGGTCACATTGAAGAATTAATATTTCTTCATCCGATTCTAGCCAGAAATGTTTAATTCGATTCTGTAACTGAGCTTCGGATTTGAATGTTGAAATTTTGTCGACTTGATATTTCAAAATATTATTCAAGCAGAAAGATATGTCGGTATTGATATTTGAAAATGTGTTAATTATTACTTTGATTCCTTGCTTATTCATAATCTCTTCATTGTTGTTCAATAGTGATTGAATATATTTGAAAAGGTTTTCATGTTGTTGCTCATAAAAATAGTAATTATACCAGTTTTGGACTTCTTCAGGGTTTGTAAGTGACAGCATAGAATCCTTTGATCGCACAATACCATCTGATGTTGCAATGCCTATTAACAATTCTTTACACTTATTCAGAATGGTTTCATCATCATTATTAAATTCTTGGTTATTGTAATTATATATAACCAAACTTTGTAATGTTTCTTCTTTATCAAACCCAATAAAAATATCATGCTCATTAAATTTGGATTTAGATGTGTCACCCTTCTTTATATAATTGGATATTTGCTGTGACCAGTCGGCAAGTCTTGCCACTAATCTTTCCATATAATCGTCTAAAGCATCATTAATAGACATCTTTTGTTTTTCAAATCGATTCAGAAGTGGTGGATCTGCCAAATTTACATTTTTCTCATCCAGAACCAAAATGCAACGGAAGTTTTCGTGCACACAAACCATAGGATTCGAATAAGCACCCAATGCTACACGCGTATAATATTTTATATCATCTTCTTTGCCAACTGTTATATAATTCTGATTCCACAGATCATAAAGACTTCCTATAGATATAAACAGCAAATAAAACATTACTTAATGTTATAAAAATTTAGACGAAATGTTTATTATATCACAAGTATAGTGAAATTTTAAAATACCATATATTATTTCAAGATCTGTCAAGATTAGTGGTCTTCCGGCTTCAACACACATCTAAAATAAATATAAAATAAGATAACACATACATGCTTAATAACAATTGAAGCTTTGCATATATTTACCATAATACGACTCAATACTCCATACTGATAATCGCCGTCGCAATCATCTGGAAATTGACTTCCATAAATTACCACAGGTTCTAAATCCCAAGATGCCTTTTCATCAACAATATCAAGATCTTTCTTTTCCGAGAGCTCTTTATTCCAATGCCTCAATTTATACGTCAAAATATTGACAATGGAGTCACTTTTACCAATTAACATTAAATGCCTAGCATTCTTATCTTTAAGGTTTGCTTTGATAAGATCTTCAGCAGAAAATTGAATGTGATTGTGTTCGGTTGCATCAAATGCTTTTAAAACATTAACAAAATGTTCATCATACAGCCTGTCCATTTGGTTTGTTCCCCCAAAATTCCTTGCAAGTGCCATTTTTATGGAATTTGGTGTAAGCTATTTAATTTAAATTTTAACAAAATAAAGATAAATTGTAGAGAATGAAGAAGCAGATTTTTTTAATTAGTGTAGTAGTACCTCGCTACCGCCAAGACTTTTCACTAAGGAGTAATAATCTCGAAGTCCATGAAAATTATCAATTGGTTGTTTTTTCTCATACTCTAAATATGAGTTAGCTAATGCTCCAAGTTTTGCTTTTTTAGCATTAGGCGCATTCGTGCTAAAACGCTTCGACCATATTTTATTATTTTCAAACAATCTATCAGCTGTATCAATTAAGTCTTGTTCTTCAAATTTAGGCCTAATTAAATGTCATTAGACTAAGAATGATTATTAAAAGAAATATTTGATATGTTTAGTTACTAACCTTTGCACCAACAGCGCTCTACTTGATTTGGAATTATCTAGTCTCCAATTACTTATACCTACAACTGAAACATTTGGATACTCGGCTGGATAACTTGGTTCGAGCAAAGGGTGTAAAACTTTCAATGGATTATGTGGACTTGTCTCGGCCAATCCAACTAATATATGTTTATGGAAACACTGTAAATAAATAATTATAAACGTTATAAATTTAATTATTAAATTTAAATTTAAATGCCTTCATCAAGCAGAACTACGGTATTTAAAGGATATTCCTTAGAACTGGTCGTTTGATAATTTTGTGCCTTTTGAAAAACTTTAATAATGCCATCAGAAGTGGATGAAGTTGAACCTTGATATGGAATTATATAAATCTGAAGGAAATAATGCAAATAATTAGTCAATTTTGAAAAATTAACTATAGCTTTTTTCATGTTTTCGTACTTGTGGCAATGTTTTAAAGTATGGATCATCTGAATCAGCACCGCGAAGGTTCTGGCTAATTAAACGAATTGCTAGTGATTTTGATGCCCTAATTTAAAAATTTTATATTTAGATTGTATATTGAATTTTTTGCAGCATAAGCTGCCATGCATGAGCAATAGAATTGCATAACTTACCCAGGTGCACCGATAATAAATACGGGAATTTTGGTAAATATACAAACAATCATTACAAGCACATTCTCAAGTAATGCATCGTTCTCTGCAGTTTGTGGTGGCTTTGTCATTCTAACGATGTAATCTTTCTGTTCCTCCTTAATAATTCTTATAAAAAGATCTTCTGTCATGGTTTGTGTTATTTTAGGTGTCTTGAATTCATTAAATACTCTGCATATTATTTCGCGATATTGTTGACGTAATGTTTGATCAAATGTTCTGACTTGATAACTAAGACTTAACGCTAGAATGTAAGATCGAACTAAAATTCCAACCTCTTTTTCCATTCCAAGTGAGGAAGGATATTGAGAGGATGAACTATTAAAACGTGGACGATCAATTAGGCTCTTGTGAAAGTACTTAACAAGAGTAATGGCACGTTTTACATCACGTAAACTAACGCTATGTGCTCCTTCATGACTTCGGATAAATTCTTGCGAAGCGAATAATAATTCAGAGAATAATTTGGATGATAATCTTTCCTTTTCCAAATTTTTCTTAACCATAATGCTAATATAAATTTTTTCATCTGATGGTTTTAATACACCATAATCCCAAACGTAATCCAGAATTTGGTCAGGAAGCGGATGAACCTGGTAAACTAAATTGCTATGTTCTTCATATCTTTTTGCCAAAAGACCTGCCTGTGTATCACTTTTTAACCGTAACCGATATGGATTGCAAGCTGAGAAGAGTCTGATATTGTGATGGATTTTTCGACCAAAGAGTTCCCTATGTGCTATAAGATTAGCCAGCAATCCTATATGGTTGCATGTATTTATCTCATCAAAAAATAACCATATTTGATGTTCTCGTGCTATTTCTTCAGCTTTAGCCATGAAATCCAGAATGTCTTGTTCTCTTATGCCAGCGTGTAAATTTAGAGCTTCAAACTCAACATTTACAACTATTGATAAAAACTGGATTAAGCTTGTCTATAATATTATAATTAATATATGTGATATATGCAATATATATATGTGTGTTTTTTTAAGTATTGTAAAATTAAAAATAAATACGACATAATAAATGAGATTGTTTAATTACCTTTCCACATCCGGCTTCGCCGCAACAAACAACAGGAACATTAGCACGGGCTCGCAAAAGGATCAATGCCATTTTTAAAAGATTATCTGTAGAAAGCGCATATGGTGGATATTTACGCTCTTCAAGTGTATTACGCGCCAAGCATTCCAACTTTTCCAAAATTTTATCCGGGGACATATCATCATAATTGTCCAGTTTGAAGTTGCTAGTTACTCCAGGTGTCCCAACATGTTGACTACTCAACAAATTTTTAACATTTTGTGGAACTTTAGTTTTATCACGGTAAAGAGCACAAATGGAATCAGGCGTTTGTGATAGGAAAAATACCAGTAAATGATTTGAATCTTCCCAATGTTTAATAGTTCCTAAATTTGCGTTTGCTGCATCAACTGCATCAGATAAATTCTTTAACTGATCTGCTTTAGAGTTTACAGAACGTGTCGCAAAATCAGAAGAGACGTCCATTAAAGTTTCCAGCAAAGTTTTTCTGATATTTTTGTCATTTACCATGTGCGTTAGTAATTCTACACGGAAAAATGCACTTGATGACATCCGTAATAATTGATCAGCAAGAACGTTAATAAATATTTCGAGAAAACGGTAAGATGCAACATCTTGAGTACGATTTCTAAAGAAATAATTTTGAAAAAGTTGTTGACAACGTTCTTGAGGTATTGGTTCATCCTCTTCTGTGAAATTAATATCTATTCCATTAATAACATTTTGATCATGTGCATCCAAATATCTCGCAACTATTTGAGTTGAGCTATTATGGTTATGAGAAATAATTAGATTATCGATATTCCATGTTAAATGCTGCCTTGTTAAGTATCCCGTAATTGGTAATGAATTTAACAAATATTGTTCCATAGTAGAAGCAACTTCAATGAACACTAATGTCGATGGGATACAAGCAAGATTGATTCCATTTCTTGCAATTCTAAGGGTCAATAATTCAAATAAAAACATATTTACGTCGTAAGGATAGTCTATCAACATTATATTAAGATGCAGACTTTCAAGTTCTCGGAATTCAGTTTCAGATAATCTTCGAACAAGTTCCCCAAATGTCATACCATCACTAACTAAAAAACTTCTTGGTATTAGGTCATTTTCAAAACTACGCTCTTTAATCCATTCGGTCTTTCCTTGTCCAGATAAATCTGAAGAAACCGCAACTACATTTGGACATAATTCTTTATAGATATTTCGCATAGACTCTGCGTCTAGTCCTTCAGTCACATGAATATGTTCAGAAAATTGGTCAAGTATATGGTGATGCGTGCCTTTTTCACGACAGCAGATCAAAGCTAGATTAAATTGGTTCTCTTGCTGACACAACGAACGTATATGCGTTACTAATCGGTATTGTAAATCAAACTCAAGATATTCTACATTTGCAATACAAAACAAATACTTTTTGTACCCATTTTTTGCTGCAAAGAAACATCGCTTCGTAAAAATAAAAAGTTCTTCTGCCCTTGTAGATGATTTACAAATTAATAATTGCCATGACTCCGGATAGCATTTATCGAAATTGACGTACAAACTCATAATAATATTTGGTACTCTTAATTTATTAATACACGTCGCAACAAAAAGTTGTCCCGAATGAACAATATCCAATGCTATTTGTTCAACATTTGCTGTTATTGGACGATTTCTTGGAATTTTGATGAAAATATCACGTAATTTTGTTCCAATCGCATAGAGAATATCAGAATAATTATTATATTCACGAAAAATGGTATAATCTTCTTCTGTAATGACTGGTAATTTAGCTTCATCGTTGACTAGTCGCAAAAGCATTGCACATTTATTTTTGTTTTTTTCATGATCTTCTTGGAATGCAAAATAATCGCAAAATGTTAAAATATGTCTAGCTAGGAAGAAAGTTAAATAATAATATTCTTCTTGGGCATTGTTGACGATCTCTTGCCATTCATTTAGATGGTCAGTCAACATTTGCAACAAATCTTCCATTTCTCGCGTGGATCGTGTTGATGCTTTAAAATCACGATATCCAAAGTGACCAAGTTCCACAAGCTGCGAAGATACATCTATTATCTGCTGTGATATATCTACTTGGATTACAAATTCATTCATATGAGAAGATTTGATTTCGTTAACCATATTATTTTCATCTAACATTTTGGTATCAACAGGTGCTTTAGCAATTAAAAGAGCACGTCCGCGTAAATCCTGAAGATCACTAAAAGCATACTTTGTTAATTTTGCATCTTCATCACGCATAATGTTGGATTGATATGATAATGTCGCAGTGCATTTGTATTCATCATTTTCTATTCTCATAAAAGAATATACTCCTTTTGTTACTGCGTAGTAAATCTTTTCTTTTGTCACCTCACCTCGTTTTGAAATATTTTTGTACATATTTTTTAATGCTTGTGTATGTGCATTGCACAATCTCAATTTGGAAGCAAGTGATGTGTTTGTTTTGATTATAACAACTAAACTTTTTACAAATTTATCTACCGCTAATTGAGCTGTGTCATCATTTTTACTTAGTAGAGGCTCCAAAATTTGTTTCACTTGAATAAATGTTGAAACGGTATCTTCTTGGATTAAGCGTTCATCGGAATGATCATCCGCACCATTTATTAAATTTTTCAGATCATGACCAACAAGCTCTTGTAGAAAATTAATGCATTCTTTTGAACAAGCCATTTCCTTAATTATTGACCAGAAGTCTTCCGATAGTTTTAATTGTTTAAAATGCTTATTTATATCTCCAAAAATTTTTTGTAAATTGCCAAGTGTTGAATTTTCGTCACTTAATGATTTAGAAAACGTTATAACCCAAAGGTTTGGGTTGTGCGGTATATCCAAATTTTCTATGACAACCAAAAGATTATTTAATTTTTCTTTAAATGGCGAAATGTTAGTTAAGTGTGTAATTGATGAAATTAACAGTTGTAGTTGCTTGTTAGGTAGATCGTGAGCCCAGTTGGGAGTCATGAAATCAATAATTTCAGAACGAATATTATTTGGATCAACGTCTTTCCATAACTCATCTGATTCAGAACATTTAATGTTTTCCCACTTTTCATATCCTTCGCATATTGTATTATACTTTTTAATAGCCATCTGAATTATTTCCGTGATTACAATTTCGACATTCAGCTCTCGTGTTTCTGCTTTTAACATTGTCTGAAAAATATTGTTGAACGTTTGCGATTCAACCAAACGATCAGAGGTATCCATAATGTCAATTGTTGCGGAATGAATCGACCAATAGTCACGGGTATCTGATTCCCCAAGAGTGACGGTCTTTATGTTATCTCTTCTACGTAGTAGATCTTCATGATATTTTCTGTCATCGGTTATCAATGCAGAAGAACAAAATCGTTCATAAAATTTGTCAAGGCGCGTAAAAGTTGATGTGTATTTATGACATTGTTGACGTATAGTGACGAGAATTTCATCAGTTATTTTGAGATGGTCAGTATTTCCTTTTCCTGGTTGACTTTCTATGGCGGAATTAAAGTATTTTATGAGATCTTCATTTTTATCGCCAGAAAAATTTAATAATTCTAGAAGAAATCCCATTGTAATCGTGCTTTCAGAAATTGATGCTGTCACATTAACTATGTGATCACGCACATTTTTGACATATGGGTGAGAATGCAATTCATTTGTACGGCCTCTTGCCAGAAATATTTCTGTCCAAAATCGCGAAAATCGAAACAATGAAGGCTGATAGGCTTCTTTATTATGTAACTTTCTATCATTTTGTTGCAGACGGTCTAATATAAAGCACAATATTTTCTCGCAAAAACTATTTAGAAAAAAAAACAAATTATATAATATTTATAATAAATGCTATGAATTAGTGATTAATACTCACCAATTATTCACGTTTAAAGGTACCTCGCTATTGCATATCTGCATTATCGTTTTTAAAAGTTTATCATCAGGGTCCTGAACAGAATGCTCAATTTTTTGTCTCAATAAAGCATCATAATGATCGATAACATCTTCATGAAAATCATCGATACTTGACGCAAGAGGGAATATAACATCATCGGATAATGAATGTAATATTTTATCCGCTTGTTCTTTTAATTTTCCAGAAAATTTTTGACGGTGCGAAACAAGAGGATATACTTGAGAAAGATAATAAAAGACAATGTAGGCTATATTTTCTCTATTTTTGGGGCCATTAGTAGCCATGGCCCTGGATGTGCGGAAAGAGATCATCTTTTCAAACCATTTGACTGACGATTCAAGGATTTGTTCATAGGTTTTTCCCATAACTTTTAATTCCAAGACAAGTCTCATAATTTCAGGGAAAGATTCCAACACTATCATTTGATCGGACCCTGCGATTGATTCAAGTACTTGAGGATATTCTTCAACTGGCCACTGTAGATCAATTTCTTGAAGAAGGTCTTGAAGAGAAACGATATCTGGATTTTCCCATTTAAAATTTCTCGCTTTTAGTGACTTTAAAAGTTTGGTCCGGAAATTTTGTGCGACATCACGTCGCAATTCATCCGGAAAAATGTAAAAGTGCTCTTTAAGGTGAGTAGGATGATCGTATTTTATTAATTCATCAATTCTTTTCTTCATTGCATTGCGCAAGTGATCATCTGTTTTCTCCAACCCGATAATTTTTTGCCATAAAAATAAAAGGCATTCCAAATTATATGATAATAAAATTAATTTCTATAAAGAAAAAAATCTAAGCTTTAAAATATTTAATGAGATAATTACATCAATAATTGGTTTATATTATAGTATTACCTGTACAGCTTTATTAAACACGTTCTTCATATTAAATAAATCATCAATATGAGGCTTTACATTATTTTCCAATGCATCAAGAAACTGAACAGGCTGTTTTTCAAAATTATAAATTTCTATAAAATCTATAAAACCGTATGTTTCATCGAGCGTTGGTGCAAGGGCAAATATCTTAAACCATGTTGTAAAGCCATATTTAGAGTTGTGTTGGACTAAAGCTCTAATCGCGTTTGAAACAAGATGCCTAGTGTCAGAGAGACTAAAACCAGCATCCACATTTTCAAGATCTTTTAGCAATTGATTAGACTGAAAATCTCGAGGAAGATAACAATTGTTTACTATGAGTTTATTTGGTTGAAGCATATAATATCCAAGAAGGAGGCACAAAAAAAGTCGTTGTTCCTTTAAGACACTAGATACTAATTTATTCTTAATGAAATTGACGTTTGTAGCGGAATTAGTAAACTCTTTATAATGTTGGAATATATATTGATATTCCATAATTCTATCCTTTAAAGTTTGAGCATTTTCAATGTTCTTATAAATACAGTTGACAAATTGAAAATCAGTTTTAAGGATCCTTTTATTGAGTTCCATTTTATAATTGTCTTTCCATAAGTCATAATGATTTTCGAGAATCTCCATTTTGCGATTTGTTTGTTCACCATAACCTTCGAAAAAATCGACTACCATTTTGCCTTTACTAAGACGTAACCACTTAGTTTCGCGACGGCACATAGCATACTTATAGGATACATCCTCATTTATAGGAATGCGCACAGGCTCGGATATCCAGAGGGCTGATTTTTGATCCTTTTTATGAAGTAAAACTTTTGGTACTTCCCACTTGCCTAAAGTTGCGCAGCTACCAAGAATTGCCGGTTGATGAAAATTTGTATCTATATTTGGCGGTAAATGAACATAAAAAACAGAGGTAACGGAAAAACGTGGGTCAATATCTTCGTTATCATCGTTATTTTCATCTAATATTTGCCGTGATTCATTGTCATCCATTCTTGTTTAAAACTACAGTATTTTTCGATGTCTTGAAATGAAAAATGGATTTGACACGTTGAGAAAATCCCAACCTGCCCTGCATGTTATTAGTGTAGGTACCCGACTACCGGATAAACTATATATTTCGAAATAGCAATTCCCAAGATAAAATGTTACAATACCGGTACCGAACACATACAAATTTATACATATTTGATGTCGATATACGCCATCAAACTTAAAATATTATTGATGATACCAATTTCAGGAACAATGAAATTTTGTTTTAACTATGAGCATACAGTACGTACGTAGTACATATGTATATAGAGATATGCAGTAATATCAATAAACAAGCACCTCATCGATCTAATTTTCAACTAGTGATACAATAGAATTGTCCCAATGATATTGCGGCTTAAGCCGTATCTAGCCAAAGCTTATGTCGCAACTAGTTACGGCAATCACTGGGACGATTCAGGGTTGGTGAAATTATCGTTATTGATTGACAAAAATTTTGCTGGTCAAATGATCAAACCGGTTCAGTCTATTAATTTACAGATACAATATATCTATATATGTACTGTATAAGTAGTCATTTGACCAAGTTTGTCCCAGTAAAATTGGTCAAGATTCCGGTTTGTGCCAACCGGAATTATACTTTACATATTTATTATGGTAATTATTATATCGTCTACGTTTTCTTGCGTAATTTATTTGATTAATAAAAAGTAAAAAAAGTAAAGTAAAAGAACATTATGGTTGGGAATGGGTAAATAATATTGATATAGTTTATATTTAATCTTCACTTCGACATAATACCTCTCTATATTTCGGAAATGTAGATTCATACAATCAACCCTATTGAACAATGCCAACCTTTTTATTCATTGGAATATATGTATATATTTAAATTTATATTTAAAATATAACAAGATGAAGTGACTTCATGCACATTCTATTGACCAAGATTCCCTTCTAATTCTCTAATAGAAATTTCAATAGGAGTATAATCCATAGCGTTTCCATTAGATAGACGACCAACAGGGATAACTTCCCAAGTATCATCTATTGACCTTGAAACATAACACATTATAACAGCTTGCGAAGTTGCAGCTGTTTGAATTGCATAATCGCATAATTGCTCTTTATCTGGTGAATCCTCATCATATAGTAAAAAGCTTGGATCTCTGAAATGACCAATATTTGGACATTCCCACGCGCTGAGGATAAAATAAAGTTTGGTAACCTCTGGGGGTAGTTGATCTAATTTGATTGTGATTATATGGTTACCTAAATATATAAAGTATTAAATAAAAGAGTTAAAAATATATATAAATATACAGTATGATGGATCGAATATTTATGACTAATTATGTATGTAAACGCAACTATTTGTTTTAGATACGAACCTCGCCGGTTTGCATTATCAATAATATCACCAGAATGCTTGATATAAGGTATGCTAGGGTAAAATTGTGAAGCATAATCATACTTCTTCCAAAGCTCTTTACCAGCATAAATTAAACAAGTTCCATCAAGAAAATCTTGACCTGATGCTGGGAATCCCCAATGTAAATTAAACGATAGATTTGCGATTGATACATCTTTTGTAATGGAGTATAGAACGACAATGAGTTGAATATGACTTCCTTCTCGAATGCCATACTCGACAAGTCTCATGTCACCACCGCCTCTGGCTTTGGCATCCTAATATGTAAAATATTTTTGTATACATTAGATACATTGTACGGTAGTAGAATTTTTTCATAAATTTTAGATTTCTAATATTAACTTTTAATTCAGCGCCCTCAAATATCAATTTCTGTTTTCTACTCTCGACACCAATTTTTTGCACTAATGCTTGTTTCAAAGCTCTAACAGTTTTAACTTGTTCAAATATAATTGGATACTTTTGACCGTTCAACAATGCAACATAGAATTCTCCTTTTTCTTCAGCCACTTCTTTATTTTTAGCGTTATTTAAATGTGGAATTTCAACCAAAAATGGTGCCTTTTCCCAAGTAATTTTTAAAGCTTCCAACTCTTTTTGTGTGAGCATAACATTGCATTGAGGACATAATGGACCATCTTTATTATCGTGTTTTTCTAAACAGTTTACTAAACACTAATAAAGAAAAAAATAAAATCATTTATCATAAAAGAGTGGAAAAGAATGCTGCAATGTGTCAATAGATAACCTTTAAACACCAAGTCGGAGTATGTTTACATTGTTTTGAAATAGTATCAGAGGGAAATTCTTTAGAAAGTTTATTAAGTTCACACTCTGTACACTTCATCGTGATTTCTGGAGGAAATTCACAGTAAAATTATATACAGTAATATATAATCCGTATAATCCGTATGGGGATAAACGTAAACAGTTAGTATAACAATTTTCGGAATTTGTTATCGAATTTCCGGTTACTGTACGTACAGTATGCAATACGGACGTACGTTTCCCCAAAGAGTACATGGTTATCAGCCCTGTGTATATTTGGACATGAACCCTAAAAATTATGGGTATTAAAATACATGTGACCGTTATCACTGTCGTACGTACGTACGTAACTCATACACGGGCCACTAAAATTCCAGGTCGGAACACGTCGGAGTGCATCGGAATACTGGTCGGCTGATCGGAACCAATCAATTTTGTAATGAAATCATATCCTGCTGATAATTTTGCTATAAATCTACTAACCACTAGGGTTAAATACCAATCTAGATCCGACGCATCCGACACGGAGATTTGGTGACCTTCCTGTAAGAAATGTCGTACGTACGTACGAACTCATATGGGTCATGGACCAGCAAAAGGGTGCTCCGACATTTACCGGTCTGGTTGGTTCGTACAAATTCGGACCAAAATATCAGCACTTATTTGTATGCAGCACACTTTGAATTCTATATTAATTTAATAGTTCACTAAATTAACTATTAAATTAACATAGAACTCAAAGGTGAGTTGCATACAAATAAGTGCTGATATTTTGATCCGAATTTGGCCGAATCAATCAGGTCGGTAAATGTCGGAGCACACTTTTGCTGGGTCCATGACTTCCATGACCCCAAATTTCCGGGTCGAAGTGCATCGGAATCCTGGTCTTGATCAATTTTGTAAAAATTTACTAATCATTCATAAGCAAAAAAAAAAAAAATCCACTAATAAGTTTGCTATAGAACATGATACCACTGCTAAGTGCCGGCCTAGATCCGACGCATCCGACTCAAAAATTTGGGATCCTCCTGTAAAAAATAAGAAACAGAGCATTACTTACGTACGTAAATGCGTTACCATTACGTATTACAAGCAGTGTTAGAAATTTCGGACTAAAACACTGTTCTCATAAGAACAATATAATAGCTATGAGTGTTCTCAAACCTATTGTTTATGTTCTCACTTATGCTTGCTAAAAAAAAAAACAGCAACAACAAATCAATATAATATTATAAATATGGAACGTACCCTCAAATTAGTTATGTAAATTTAGATAAGCATTTTTATCAGTTTCTGGTTTGGCGTGACATTAAGTAGTTAATTATGAGGATATTATTATTTTACTATTCTTATATTGTTTATATCACATTTGTACATTTCATTACAGTTATTACTATAGTATAGTATATTCCCTAATGCGCAAGATTATCTTCATACTCCACTTACATCTAAGATGTTTTGTAATAAGAGTAAAGTAAAAAGTTACAGAACTGTTAGAAATTCTCAAGTAACACACTATAAAGTTCAGCAAAAATATCAACTTACAGTAAATGCAAACCCAAGTATACCAAGTAATATGGCATTAAATAGACTTGGGATCTGAAGAAGAAACATTAGCAAATACCTTTTACAAGAATATTGCTTCTTTGAATCTTCAAACATTAGAAAAAACATTTTGTAAAAAACTTTGCCAATCTTTTTGGATCTTAATGTAAATAAACAAAGTTTATAAAATGATGTTTTATCAGTTGAAATATCAAATGAACAAAGCATGAATATAAAGAGACAAAGTTAGTTACTAGTATATCTATTATAGATTAAATATATATGAATTTATATTATAGGAGCATCATCAACAAAATTATTAACTTATGAAAATAAACATATATTAGAGCTATGTGTAGAATAGATAATAAAGGTTTATTGGAGTGCTTACAAAGTAATTAAACTTGGCCACTATTGTCTATTTCCAAATTTACTCACAAAGACAATATCAGTTTTCTGACAATTATGAGGTTGAAATTAGTTTAGTGGAATTGTCTATATAATGTAAAACACAATATCAGGAATCTAGTAATATTTATTATACAATTAGTTGAATAAATTCTTATAGTAGTACAATTTTTGCAAGTACTGTTAATATTAAATTTTTAATTTTTGATACAATTAGAAATAGATAAATATATTAGTAAAGGATGTACATACTCACGCGCAAGCTAGAGGTCTACGACCTAAAGGTTGGAACCGGTTTTAATAATTCGGGTTTATTACATGAATTTTGTGATATTTTAGAATTTATTAAAATTTAATTGGATTAAATTCTAAAATATTACAAAATTCACATGATAAACCCGAATTATTAAAACCGGTTCCAACCTCTACTACGACTGACCTGTCTAGTACAGCTTAGGTCGAGAGTAAAGTAGCTCTTACCCCTACCTCACCTTTTTTCATTAAAATTATAATTATAAAATGTAATTCTTAATTGATTAATAAAGAGCTAGAGGATAGACCTCGTTGTATAAAAAAAAAAAAAAAAATTAAATTTTTAATAGTAAATAAAAATTAAATAAAAAAAGTATTATATTTTATATATATTAATTAAAAAATATTTTATAGAATATTTGTAGTAAACCAAATACTTGTATTTCTGAAGTATCTTTATTTGGATTTGATATTAATTGTTTGCATAAAGCAAGAATAGACCTACTACAAATTGCAAGCACTCTTATACAAAATTAAAATCTGATTCACAAAAAAGTAGACAAATTGTATTAGTAGCAAAAAATTTAAATATTCAAACAGCATAAATTATTCATAATCATCAATTTATCAATTTATTAGTGCTAATATACTGCTAATATAGTAAATCTTTGAATTAATTAAGTTTAATATTATGGATAAAGATATAATTCTTGATTAGGGTAGTGACAGATTTTATATAATATCAATTTACTATAAGGGTACTCCTATGTAAGATGATCTGTTTTGCTAATTTAAAAAAATTAATTATTAAAATTTTACTAATAGATTATCCCTTAAACCATCTGTTTTAGCGGACAAATTTGTCTACCAAAATAACTGGACGAAGTAGAATATTAAAAAATTTTTTTTTTATAAAGATCTTTATTCTAACCAGTTATGATGACTCCCAAAGGCCCGAACCACACATTACACTCAATTGCCACAGTGTAGTATACCTGAAATAGTTTAAACAAAGGGCATAGGTTCGCATGATGGCTATAAAGTATGCCATTTTACCTGAACTTTGAGTCACATTATCTTCCTTACATTGCCTGAAAATCAGACAAAAAAAAAAACTAAACGAAAAAAAATGACTAAAAAAATGATAAAAAAACTGAATTACTCATAAAACAACTTCAAAAAATCATCGAAAATTTTTACAAACATAAAAATGCTTCAAGAAAAATCAAGCAGCAACTTGATTAAACAAAATGGTAAAGATATCTATCCATACACAATTTCAAATCGAAAAAATAAAAACACAGATTACAAAAAATTATATAAAAAAACAATTTCTCAAATTGATGAATTGGAAAAAAAGCCCAATATATGTTAAAACAAATGCAAGAAATTACAAAAGATTAAAAAAAACTCGAAAAAAAACAAAATATACAAAAATCTTTTGAATCAAGCATTAGACCATTTTGCATTCACTTGGAATTTATTTCTTGACCATAAAAAGAAATTAGCAATGATAAAAAAGAAAAATTAAAGAAATTACAATGATGAATTTGAAGAATTTATCAATTATCAATACAAACAAATTCATGATCAACCAACAATAACTGAAACTAATCAACAAGAAATTGTTGAAAAAGAAGATAATTTTAATTCTGATTATACAAATTATTTATTAGATAATCAATGTAATAATTACATTTATTATACAACTAATTAATTAAATAAAAATACATTTTATAGCCCAAACATAGATTTTTAATATTTACTAATTTCAAAAAATTTTATCTACTATATATATAATTATTTTTTGACGTTTATTATCTGTATCTAATAAAATCTCATCATGCTTATGTTTGTTTGCTGATGTACTCGACTCATGTATTGGGTCTTCTTCAATAATTTCTATTAATTCATTTTTCAATTGATTATTTTCTAATTGATTGTTTTCTGATTCAAATCAATATTGGAATAACTGTCTTGAATTCAGATAATCTTGCAAATATTGTTTTTTGTATTCAGGAAATGCTTTACGCCAGTGAACATAATTGTTTTCGATTATATGTTTGCTATCAATTTCTGAATTCAACTTGTTGCTTTTTTCAATAATCTGATCAATTGAGTTTGATGTACTATGATATTTGATATCCCATTCCATATTTCAAAATTTTTCTTCATCACCTTTATGAAATATAATCCAAGTTGTTCGTTGTGACATATCATCATGCTATTTGCCTTGAAACTCAATTATATAATCCAATTGTCTATCAAATTGTTCATAACCATGCTTATTATCATCTTCTGTAGCACCTGTTTGACTGAAATTATACACTTCTTCTAGTGGCTTTGTTGCTGTTAAAAACACATATTTTGCTATAAATGGTTCAAACTCACCATGTTTCTTCTCAACGTTAAAACACGAATCATTCAAAATATTTATCATATTATCCCAATCAATTTTTGTGTAAAATTCATCAATCAACACAATCTCCTGTCCCTCATATCCATTTCACCAATTTGACCCAGATCGTTGTTTTTTGGGTTTATCATACAATTCATCAGAAAACAATTCTTGAACCAATCCAGTTTTTCTACTACCTTCTGGACCAAACAAATAAAATGTAACTGGATGCCAAAATCGATGAGTTTCTTTTTTCTTTTCTTGTTGTAAATCTTTATATATCTTTTTTATCCCATCATAATTATGTGAATATTGAACTTTTTCTACATTATGTCTGAAAACTTTTAACAGCGTAGCTCCATCAACCAACATTTTATTTTCTTCAACAATTGCTTCATATTCCTCATCTTCATATTTTTCTAGTCTTAATGAAATTTTTGTGTGTTTTTCGATTTCACAAAATTTACCAAATTCAAAAGGTCCAGTTATTTACTCTAATAATTCTCCTTTTCCCATCTTGCTGGTTTACATATACAAGTTTCATCACAATGCTCGCATATTTTTGATAAATCATAATAATCACATTTACAATCTTTGTGTTTTTCGCAATGATTATACATTTTTCCAGAATATAATTTCGCTAATAAAGATATAGTTTTGATTTTCTCAATAAACATTGATGAATCATTAAACAATTCTTTAATAACCTTCATTGTCACATGCATATTCAATTGAACATATACTTGAGAATGTAAAAATTCATCTTTTGTTGGTTCAAATTGCCAATTAATATGAGATACTTTTGATTCAAAATTTTTATATTCTTCTTGAGTTCGCGAAAATGGTCTTGTACATTCAACTCCATCTTTTCTACAATGATAACAAATAATATTATTGCATTTGTTTCTTTCACAACAATTTGTACATTTATCATTTAAATATCGCCAATGTCTTTCATTACAAAAAAAACAAACTGGTTTCCAGTATGTTTATTTTCTTTTTCATGTTTTTGTTTATCTTTTTTTGTTAAAGTTTTTTTATAAGCAAACTTTTTCTTACATGGACTGCAATGAAGAAGTTACCATAATATGAATATAAGTTTCACCTCGCATCTTAATTTTTCAAAAAATTAAATTTAATTTCTTTTTTTAAGCAATTGCCTTTATTTATATATTTTTAAATTGGTAGATCAATAAAAAATTATAAAAGCCAAAATTTTTCTTTATTTAATTTTAAAATCAAAAAAATGTGCACTAATTTAACCAACAAACTCATTGTCAACGAACAACTTGTACTACAATAACCTGAAATATTCTTTAAAAAATATGCAAAAAATCAAAAATATAAAATTTACATTAACGTGAAATTATTCATATTGTTAAAATTAATAATAATATTATAATTGATATTTTTCTAAAATGCGTTTTAAAAAGATATTTCAAAAAAGAAAAAAAACAAAGTCGATTCAACACCTGTCTTAAATGTGGAAAATTTACATATATTCCAATATTTGAAAATTTTGAATTTGGTAAATTTCGACCATTAAAAAATATGAAAAAACTCTTCCAAACGAATTAATTACTGAAAATATCAATTCTTGTGATAAACTAAATTATCCTTTTACAAATTTTTTACAAAAAAATGAAAAAGTAAAATTATGTTTTCCTGATTTTGAAAAAATGAACCTTTTTTTTAAAAATTATATTGATTGATGTAGATATAAACTTTATAGTTGTGTCTACAATCGAAAATTTAAAAAAATTGATCAATTTGCTGAAAAAGATTTATTTTATTACTATAATAATTATATAAAAGGAGAATATATGAGTTTAACATATGTATCGATTGTAACAAGATTTGCATAAACAAAAAAAATAGGTTGTGGTTGTATAACGATTAAATGCTCATATGAATGATTTTTTATTTAAAATATGTACAACAATAAATTATAATATACAATATAAATAAATAATTATAAATAACCTATAATAATCTGTTTTTTGCATATTTTCATTTACAACTACATTTAAAAAATTTGTATTCTCTATAAAGGGGCATCCATAAATAACATTATACAAGAGGGTTGGACGAACAATAACGTTTTTTCAATAAGTAGGGGGGGTCAAAAAAATATAATATAATTTTTTTAGAAAAAATTGGCTAAAAATTGAACCAGTGGTCCAAATTTGATGATTTTGGTACCATTCGATTCGTCTCGGTGAGAGAAGTTGAATGGTACCATTTTCATTTCATTGGATCACTGGATCAAATTTTATTGGCCAAATACTATTGGTTATTATGTTTTCTTATAAAATTACTAAAAAATCAATAGTTTTTTGTGAATGACTATTGATCTAGTGATCCAAATGAAATGATTTTGGTATCATTGGATTCGTCTCACTGAGACGAATCGAATGGTACCTAAATCATCCAAATTGGATTACTGTGTCACAATATATTCAAGTTTTTGTGAAATTTTATATATAAATATACAGATTTTGAAAAATTTTTTTATATAGTAGAGAGGGGCCAGTGCTACTATGAGGTGGTACATAACGTTATTTATGGATGCCCCTAACAAGTTTTTTTGAACCAAAATATTTCCACTCTATATTACAATCCTTCTTTCTAACAATTCGAACAGATATTTTTTTTATTTTAACATCTAGCTTAATCGCAGACTGAATAGTATACAATCTACGATTGTCACTTGATTAAATTTTGTTATCCAAAATACAAACTTCTATTAAAGAAATATTTTCAATTTTTATTTTACCACTCACCAAATCCAATATCATGTCTTCAACAACCCCTCCATTTTTGAATTTTGGTGAAATATATATTTGTGAAACATAATATCAAATTGATTCATGTAAGTAATAAATGAATTTTTTTTCACTTAATCGATACTGTATTAAATGAACTTTTAATGATTTTAAAAATATAATTCCTAGAATTATACGAATAATTAAACTATTACAAATAACAATTAAAATTAATAATATTATTTGTAATAAAAATTTATTAACTGATTTTTTTATCTCATTTAATAATTGATTTTCTTAATCGGTGATTATTGAAAAAGATTCTTCTTTATTGATTGTTGATGAAGATTGTTGATTATTAAAAAATGGAGTCGAATTTCCTTCTTCATATCCACAATTCAAATCAAAATTTTGAATAACTTCTGGCCATTCATTATTTTCTTTAACGTTTTCAAAAGTTTTTAAATTCTTTCCATTTTAAAGTTACTGATTTTTTGTTAAATTTGTTTACGAATTTTTTAAAAAAAGACATTTTTGCTATTGTAAATTTGTTCGTTAAATATTAATTTTTAAAAAATTTTTAATTGAAATATATTTCCAAATAAAATATATTTCTTTTATAAAAATTAAAACCATATACAAAATTTGAATCTTAAAAAATAATAAACAAATTATAATCAAAATGAAGATAAAAAATTATAATTACATGGTATATCAAAATTGAATTTTGTGAATATAATCTCTCATCATTTTTCAAAAAAAATTCTTTTTATTGATTGGTAATTTTCTTATGATCATCCAATCAACCCAAATCAACCCAAATCAAGTTTTATATTTTATTTACAAATTCGTTGTATGCTCATATAAATAATTTTTATGATAATTCTTTATTAATTAATAATAATAATTATTTTTTATTTTCTTTTCAAAATAATATTTTAAAATAAATGGTTTAACTTTAATTGATGATCCGCGAGTCATCCAGAGAAAATGATCTACAATCACTAAGTAAATATGACGCGATTTTATTAATAAAAAATGCAATTTGTAAATGTGAAAATTTTTTTATATTTTAATATATAATTCCGTTATTTTTTAATACACCTGCCTACTATGTAATTTACAATTAATTAAAAACCAACTATTTACTAGTTAAAACCCACTTAAGCAATCTTACCCGCTAGTTTAGAAACCACTCAACCCAGTTCATATTGCACAGAGATCATATTGTGCAACTTTATATGAGACATATCTCTTGCAAGTTATGCAAAATCGCACATGCATTTCATGCGGGGTACTTCTCTAAACTCATTTGCTCACATACTAGTCTAAAACCTATTCACTAATTCAAGCCCACCCACAAGTTTTGAGTTATCTATTTAGTTAGTTTAGAACTGCCCACCTATTAATTTAGAATCTATTATATGTAGAATGTATTTAAATCAAAAGTTTATTAGCTATTAGCTATCGAATGTAATAATTTTGAAAGCGAAAAAAATAAATTAATAGTTTTATTATATAATAAAATAAATGAGTTATATATACAGTACATAAGCTTAATTTATTAATTCATAAATTATAAAATATGTAGTACTTTTAAATTTATATTATAAATAGCAAGACATTATATTTAGTAAAGTATGATAGTAATTTGTTCTTAGAATGATTATTTAATACTAGCCGTAAATAGTTATATATAACACTAGCTATAAAAAAACTATTCCATCCAAATAATATAAAACACTAAGACAAGTGAATAGTCCTGGTCCAAGATAATTCAACCCAAAATCCAGGATCAGTATGGTGTTCTTAAAGTGCGTCTACTGATGCTTTTCCTCCTTCCAATCGAAGATTTATTTCTTCATAATTACATCTGCTAATGCTTTCTTCCATCAGGTTCAATATTATTATATTGAATATTCAAAGAAATCAACGTAATGTTCTTGAAAAGTGCATTTTACAATGCATTTCCTTCTTCCGATCCAAAAAAGCTAGTGTGGTGTTTATACAGGTGTGTCTGCTGATGCTTTTATGACTTATGCAAGTCAGCGTAGTATCCTGAAAGTGTAGCTGCTAAAAGCTTTTCAGACTTTCGATTAAAAATTATTACTATTTGCGGCATGGCATTCTTATAAAGTGTATCTGCTAAAGCACCAAATTTTTAAACAAATTATAATTACCTTGAAGTCTGCATGCTGTTCTTGCAAATACAGCTACTAATTATTTCCATTTTCTGATCCACGGTTATTATGCATATTCAAAGAAGTGAGCAAGATGTTCATATAAAATGCACCTGCTAAGCTTTTTCCTAATAAAAAAAAAAATTAAATAAAGAAAATTTAAATTAACTGGCTAATTGAAATGAAACGAGAGTGATTGTACGGCCAACTCTCTCTATGCGCAATCCCTCTAAGTGCAACTTTAAATTCTGTTTTAGTTGCTCAATTTTCTTAATTATTCCCTAAATGCTTGTTGCTAAAAGTTTGGTTCTAGTAAATTATACTTAGCTATTAGAGTTGACTGTACAATAGAAAATATTAATGAATTGAATAACGATCTTTATACTTACCGTGCCATGACGAATGAACTTGATTTTTTATAGTTGCTAACTAAAATGAAACAATAGTAAATATTAATATACCGGAATATGCTTTTGAAAACAGGTTGACAAGAGATAGAACTGGGTAGAAATTGCTATAAACAACTACCCATATATATATAATAATTTTCTTGAGTAACGACAATAAATATGTACCTATATTCGAATAGATCTAAATATTAGTAGTTGCAATTTAATATGTAGTTATGTCTTACGAATCTCACCTTGGGTATAATTCCCATTGCAATATTCTTTAAACTTTAAAGGTTAAATAATATTTACAAGAGATAAGCTAAAAACGAAGTATGCTAAGTACTTTGTCGAAATTCTATAGATCTAATTCATTTAATGAATTCAAAATGTTACTTAGTAAATGCCGCGTGCTTACAAAGTAAAGTCCACGAAAAAAAAGTATTGACACTTAACAACCTTATAAACAAAAACTAGTAGTATTGTTTTACTACTTGTGTTACTTTAATACAATGTTTGATAAAAAATTTATTTACCTTACTTATAACTCTAAAATTTCAATACGGTCCTGCTCATATGTGATCTGCGTCACATTTCATATAGGAAATTCTCTGATTTACTGGCAGATCATCAATTAACTCTATAATCTCCTTCACATTTAATAATAAAATTTATATTATTTTGAAAAAAAATTGGATAATGGTCAAGTGAAACCCAACTTTCTAAATATACAAAATTAATTTCTTTATACTTGTTAAAATAAGCATGTGGACATTCGATTTGATTGGCTTGAAGATCACTAGGTTACACAATATAAAAAAAATTTTTAAAGTAGCCATTACTATGAAAAACCACATCGTCAATTGACAACTCGTAGTTTCACATAATAAAATTTTTTAAACCATATTATAGTGTTCTTCAACCCTTTGCACGTCTTCTGTAAAAAAAGATCAGTATAGATCAAATATAGTAATACGGTATGTATGAATGAGTTAATTGGTACTTATTATTAGTAAATCAGCGAAAAAATACAGACTCGAGTTAATAGAAGTTCTAGTACCGTGTGTTGCCTTTTTTCTAAAGACAAAAAACATATTACTAACATTTAAATACGTTAAAAGGAAACTACACAAATGTGGGCCAATTGACTGGGTAGATCGAGAAGCAAACGCTGATCCAAAATTAACTAAATTGGCATAAAATGACAACAATTTCGGCAATGGCGAATGCACTAGAAAAGTGTGCAACTATATAATCTGCCACTTAATACTTTTTAAGAGACAAAAGGAAACGGAGTATATAGCATTTGTTTGGACAAGCAGGCAATCTGTTACAATGAAGTTTTTGAATTTTAGAAGTTCCTACTAAAGACAAGGCTATGCCAAAAAAATTATTGAAGCGAATTTCAACAAGTCAACAAAAGGCAAGTTGCCTTTAGCCAACAATGGGATTTAGCAGAATTTTTGGAAACAATGGAGTTAGACGAACACAAAAATAGGTACGTTGCCGGTAATCATTGGGGCATGTTTGTGCTAGTAGAGGAAGATTTTTCCGAATTAGACCGCTTCATTAATCAAGCCAAAAAAGTCGGTAAAAAAGAACAGGCAAAAAAAATATCGTTTCTGCATCAAATCGTACTCCCGCCCTCTAAATTCTCTAATTTCTCCACAATTACTAAGATATAACCTTTTAATTGCTTTGCAATTTTTAAGATTAATTTCACTAAGCGTTTTATTATAATTTGCATAAAAATTCACTAGTGATTTGTTTTTAACTCCTTTACCATTAAGTTCACTTAGATTTATTTTTGTAAATGCATTTTCATTAAGATTAATTTCCTCTAATTTACCGCAATTACAAACAATTAATTCACAGGAGTGGATATAAACGCTGTTGGGTCACTTGATGGAACCAGTATATATGATGTCGATTTAGATTCAGTCGAAGTTAAGCTTTGGAGAAAACCAGGTAATAATTTTCAATCATTATTGTGCGCTTATATTCTAGTTCTAATTTATTTATATCGTAAACAGAAGCTGATATAACGGATTATTTTAATTCCGGTTTTAATGAGTATACATAGAAAGCTTATTGTACAAAACAAAAACAAATGCAAGAAGATCAACATGCGCGAACGAAAATTCATGTAAGGCATATAAATTAATAAACCTTTCATTTTTTTTCTTTTATTTAAAACTTTGGTTTTTTTTCCATAAAGGATTCTATATATTCCTATTCTCTACGTACGATCTTTCCCAAAAAAAAAATAACCTTTACAAAATAAAAAATCTTATGTTTAGGAACTTTATCTTTTTTGTGCACGGACAGCTTTTTCTGCGTAAGCTTGTAAATTTCTTTTCTCATAAACGTTTAATACGGACTTATAGCATCTAAAATACTCATGGGCAATATGCCTGAATTAATGGAGAATATTCTTAATAATCTATAAAGATTGAACTTAATTCCTTATTCTCGTGCATTCTTGTAAGTCGAAATTTAGAAAAAGCAAAAAAACAACCAAATCCAGAATTCACTTTTCAGCCTAATGATCTATAAACGTAGCTGGAGTGATTCTTTGGGAAATTTCAAGTGGTAAACTGCCATTCCAATCATTAAACCTTTATGCCATTATTAATTTATCAAAAAAAAAAAATTATATTAAAATTATGATATATTTAATTTATTTTCCAGAGAAATTACGACTTATTTAACCAAAAACTTACTTGCTTTTGCGGTTGAAAATAAAGAAATACTGGCAGCCAAAGAAAAGGAAAAATTAGGTGTCCTTAGTGATTTGGTCCCTGATTTTCGCAACATACTTTACTAATCTTTCATTTACCTGCAGGTAAATATAATTTTTCAATGCTTGTCCATCTGGATTCGGTCATTACGCTTGATATTAATCCGTCAGGAATGATATTGGTATCAGAAGGTATGATTTGTTTTAAACTGTGCATTATGTTATTAAACTCGATTGCTATGATTTCTAATATCTTAATGACGGTAAATCTATAAAGGCCATGATAGCTCTATTCATTTTGTATCAACTAGACAATGCATTCAAGAGTTTGTATCGCATCGGTGAAAATCTGATGAGTGTCGAATATCATCGATCTTTACCATGGATGGCAAAGTTGATAATATTTAAGGGTGATAATATTAGTCTTAAAAGTTCAATTTATTTTTAAGTGCGGATCTCATGATTGTAATTTGAACTTAATTTGATTGTAAAATAAAATTAATATTTAAAAACTTGCCGATCTTGATTTTTTCTGTCAATGAATGTTATAAATCAAAATCGCCGTCAATTAGTGAGAATATAATAAAAGTATGTTAAAAAATTTATTTATTATTAAACGCTTACCTGGGTAACGACCTGGTTAATCCGGTTGACCCATTTAACCCGTTTATGATTATATAAGATTTAGCCCTTCACGTGGCTATAGACACATTTAAACCAGAATTGGTAGACGTAACGATCATCCAAACCAGAGAACTACTGTAAAATCTGGACATGTACCCGGGTATTTTTATTTCTCCCGGGGTACCTCTATATGAGGGGTACACTGTATTAAGACTATTATACCTATGTACCTGGGTATAATTTACCAACTGGCGCTTCAAACTGGCAAGGGGTACACCGCATGGGGGGTACACGTGTCTGGATTTTACGGTATATTTTCAAAAAAAAATTCTTCAGCTTTCTAGTAACAACTATGGCCTATTACTAATAGAGATGGGAAAAATGCGCATTTTATAATAAAATGCGCATGATATATAAAATGTGCATAATACCGCATGATAAAAAAATTTTTTAATTTTTATCTTTATTATTGATAATATATCTAAATAAAGATAATACATATTGATTCTCAATCAGATTTTGGCTATAAATATAAATTTTTACAAATTTGCTAATTGTAAACTTCATCGATACTTATCTTATATAATTTGACGCCTGACCTGTGGCTCTGCCACGGGAGCTTTGTATAAAACTTTAGAACCTTAGTTAAAATCTGTAAATTCGCATTATATAATATTCATAAATATGCTGAGTTAGTTTTGCATTGTACAAATAACATTCGTCACAATAGCATTTACATAGAGAACCCTCGATATAGTGAAAATTTTTTGGGCACCTGGTAATTTGAGATGGAGAACGCTGCTGGAACGTGTAATATTGGAAATTGTTATTATTATAGAATCGGAGTTGAAAGGGATTTATGTAGTGATCGTACCTGCCACACGGGACCATCATGTCTAAAGACAGTAATAAATAGAAAATCTGAGATGAGTACACTGTTATAGAATAGGTTTTAATTTTGGTAGAAATTAGTTTGAAAATTAGAACTTAATAAGGAAATTTTGTAATAACTGTATTTAGTAATAGTGATATGCGAAATTGATGTGCAATGACACTCAATGACACTTAGCGACGCTTAACGACGCTTAGCGGCGCTTAATGACCTTAGCGACGCTTAACGACGCTTAGTGACGCTTAATGACGCTTAGCGACACTTAACAACGCTTAGCGACGCTTAGCTCAATAGATATATAAACCCACCTTATTTCCCTTAGTTTTAGACAGATCCAGACATTGTATTTTATCTTTACCTTTATATTATTTATCCTCCTCTCTTATTATTAATAAACTCTTGGGATTTCTAAGGAACAGACACCTTGGAATAGCCCTCTTGTTAAATTAATAAACTGTGTATTATCTCTTGTTGTTTTATACCGAACTGCCTCAGAGAAGTGTGTAGTTTCTTACAGACATAAAAGAAACTATACTTCCCTCTTGCACACCGCTTCACGCCCAAAGTAAGGGATCTCAGGAGCCGTGTGATTGTTACTCTATCGGAATTAAAGAAGGCTTCCGGTACTGTAACATTTGGTGCCTTCTGGCGGAAACCTATTTAAATTATTGAATATTATTAAAGAATTTGGAAATCTTATTATTACTTTTGGCAGAAATTTAATTATTTTTTTTTGGCTGTTACTAACCCTCTTGCTGTTGATTGCACTCTTATTATTCTCTTACAACTTACTTGGAATTTTCTTTTTGTTGGATACTAACTATTTACTATATTTAGGAGATTAAAATTTTGTTAACAACTTACTACTAACCTTTTATTTTGGAGGTATTTTATTATTCTTTTATTAGTTTCCTTAAGACTTGGGAACTGCCTTTTCTATATGAATAGAGCGTATGAACTATACTTAGAACAAATTGAAGTACACGAAACAAGTCATCCTTCCTCACTTGCGGTAGACGTTTTGCAAGCCTACCATCCTGATTTATCCTGTACTATCTGTTACCCTGTTGCTAATTTATACCGTCCCTTTCGCCGATTCTGGGGAACGTATCGAGACAATTATTTTGCTACCCAATACTCACAAAAGACAAACGACTCTTACTGTATTTTAGTTGCTGCTACTGATTATAATACTGCTAGAGCTGCTGCTCGAGATATTGTTTTTAGTTGCCGCTATAACAACGACCTATTAGACCCAAAAGAAGTTATTGCTGGTCTACTCCTTGCACATACCCCCTATACTCTTGCACCTACCTTACCTCTTAATTTTGAAGCTACCCTACTTGATCTTCACATTGAGGACCTCTTACCTTCTACACCTGCTTCAACTCGACCAAGGACTGAAAACCTTCTATTCGATTTTCAAAATCAACTAGGAAGAACTGAATTAAATTTTGACGTTTCTCCACCCAGATCTATATTCACCTTAGGACCTGAACAATTAGCTGATACTGGTGTTGGTTCTTCCACTAATACTTATATACCAATCCCTCCAAGCCTTGCACTTCCTTCTTCACCTATCTCAGAAATTCCATATCATTATACTCGAGAAACTACTCCTCCTCCACGAAATCGCCTCTTTCGCTATTTACAACAAACCTTTTCTCCTGCTCGCACAACTGTTCCTCCATCTCCTCTTGTAACTGAATATTACCCAACTGTTAATTTAGATATAAACGTTACCCCACGCCATACACCTCCATTACTTAATACTCCTCCTCTTAACGACCAAAATTTAATTGACCCTCTCGACCATTATATTCAAAACCAAGACGCTACTATTGTTAGAGCTGACTCTCCTCCACAATTCGAGGAAATAAATTTACAACCTCTTGTTGAAGAATTAAACCCTATCTTACCTCCTAACCAACCAGAAAACCTAATGGGTGATCAAGCTTTACAAGATGCTGCGCAAGCAATAACTGATCTTGCCAATGCCCTTGGACAAGGCTCTGAGAAAACTCTTATTACTGTTGCAGATTTTTACGGTGACGGAACCCAAGACCCTGCTGACTGGCTGAAGGAATTTCGAAAAGCCGCTACTGCCAACCGATGGAGTGCTGAACGGAAACTTCAGCTTGCTCCTGTGTACCTTAAAGGTGTTGCTCTAGACTGGTATACTGCTTTAAACCCGGTACCCAATGTTTTTAATGATAACAACAACCAGAACCGAAGTTTCCAGCATCTTTTTAAGACACGTTTCTATACTACTAAGCAAAAGGCCCTTTGGCAAAAACAACTTTTCGAAATTAAGCAAGGACCCACAGAAATGGTAGATAGATATGTCAACCGATTTCGTACATTGCAAACGAAAATGGACCCAACCGGTGTTTTTCCCGCTGATTTTGTTAAACAACTTTTTATCCAAGACTTACGTTCTGAGTATGCAGTTAATGTTCAAGCTGCTATACCTAATACCCTGACCGATGCTATTGAAGTAGCCCTCCGTTGGGAAACTGGAAAATTAATGACTACCCCTACTACCAATACCGACTAAGCTATTCAACAACTTACAG